>CM064513.1:80761370-80847779 GCA_032716605.1 Paralithodes platypus | reverse complement strand
CAAATCTTGGGTCTCGTTCGCAAAATCAAAATTTCGCAAATTTGATACACGCAAAATTCGAGGGACTACTGTACCTCCAACCCCGACACCAGAATGACCCAAACTGAATATGTAAATGCGACATAAGGTGCCTAAAATTCAGTGGGACTAAAAAAGAATGAAAAACAAAACAAACAAATGACTGAAGCACCAAACGAATCAAATTAATTATTGGAAAGGTGTAGATCAGGATTTTGTTTCTTAATGAGAAGTTTTTCACCCAACAACGCCTCATATTGACTTGAATTTTGCAATGATTTTAAAATTATCTGGACAAAAACTGATGATCTTGAGATCTAGAGTGGTTCCTTACAGCTGAAAATGACATTGTATTAAGAAACTTCCCTGTTCTGTGGCTTTTACCTAAATGCTCATATATCCGTATCTTAAAGGAACGCCCCGAACATCCCACATACCGAGCCTCACAGCTCGGACAAGTGAACAAGTATACGATATTAGAGCATAATTGGTCTGCCACACTATCCTTTATATTAAAGAAACTTCCTAATCTGAAATCGTTCGTGAACACAATTCTGAAATTAACTGAAGGAAAACTACCTCGTAGTAAATTTGACATAATTTTTCTATACTGGTAACTGATTTTGCCATAGAACGGCATCTTCACATATTTAATCAGCTTCGGAACATTCGTGACGGGCAATTTATCATCCAGTTGTTTATTACTTAAAAAATTATTCAAAACTCTATTAACCTCTCGGCTGCGAATGGGGGGTATGAGACACCACACGCCTGTGCGCACGTATTTGAGCTGTTCCATCACTAACATCGTTATTTTACCATAAATATCGTTAATACTTATTCATATGCACCTATTTTACCATTAATATGAAGATATTAACCTGTTACAACAATAAAACAAGTGGAAACAGTGTTTGGCTGGTCAAAATCGCGAAATGAAAGCGAGTGTGTGAGCCAACCTTCCACTCACGAAGCTTTGAGAGACACTGGAGGTACCTCTCAATTCTCTTCCTGATTTCTCCCCCTAATTCCCACGCTTGGTAACACTGATGACAACGCCCTGCTAGCAACTCGTTAATGTTAGCACGAAAATAGACCACAGAATAAGGGAATAACAGGGAAAATAGGTGATAATTGAAGGAGGGGGGGGAAGTAGGGAAAGAGGGGATGTGGAGGAGTGATATTTGGCATGGCCCAGGGGCAAAAAAAAAAAAGGGTTCAAGTTTTTTTGGGGTGTTTTAAATGGATTTTTTTAGAAACTCTTAAGAGTCTTCCCGCAGCTCCTGGGTTAAAGATGTCTAACTTATAATTATTATTAGCAAAGTAATCTCTCAGTCTACAAATTTCATCATGTAACTTAAAATTATCAGAACAAACACTATATGCTCTGTTTAACAAGGTCTTAACCCATGGGATCCGGGGGGCCTCATATGAATTTTGGTAAAATCAACTTCATAATTCAATAGCTACTGATTGAGACCACCTAGAGCAGTCAATGTTTTTGCAAATTGTAGAACTTTTTGTTGTCTGTAGAATGCCGTAGAGATGACGTCGCTACAACGCGTGGTTGCCGAGTTTTGATGATTATTGCGGCGATTTTTATTTGACCATTTTGCCTCATATGAGGCCTCCCGGATCCCAAGGGTTAATGGAATTTATCTTATAAATCTTGGGACAATAACTGTACCAATTCAACGGGTTGGATTCTGCGTACTTTTAAAACACGCGGTGAATTACCTATGATAACGCTCTTCAAATCTCTAGTGCTACCGCGGCTTGAATACTGTAGCGTATTAACATCACCATACAAAGCAGGTGAAATAAATGACGTAGAGAGTGTACAAAGAAATTTCACTTCGCATATAAGTTCGATAAAACAGCTACACTATTGGGAGCGTTTAAGAGCACTGAATCTGTACTCACTGGAACGTAGAAGAGAACGTTACCTAATAATATACACATGGAAAATCGCAGAGGGTTTAGTACCAAACCTACATACTCCGATAGTCATGAAATTCAGTGATAGGAGAGGCTGGGAATGCGAAATCCCCCGGATGAATAACAGAGGTGCTATGAGACTCTGCGAGAGGGCTGGTTATCACACAGAGGCCCACGTCTCTTCAACAAACTCCCACGGCGAGTAAGAGACATGAGGGACATCTCGTTAGACAACTTCAAGAGAGCCCTCGATGTCGAACTGCAAAAAGTGCCAGACGAGCCCATCCTCGCAAGGGAGCGAGCTGTCGCTTCAAACAGTCTACTGCACCAAATCACCACCCATAACGAGGGACGTCGCGCTCCTTGGTGCCGCTAGAAGAGTGGCGAACACATCAAAAGGTATCAAAAGGTAAGGTATCCAGTAAAGGTTTTCTTTCTATATACACCGGTGACAATACCATTTTCAGTTTTACTTACTAGAACATCTAAAAATGCCAGAGAACCACTAACTTCATTTTCACATGTGAAATTTATATTTACGTGCTGACTATTTATGTACTGTATTTATAAAAACCTTGATTCGCTACCTCATCCTTGAAAATTACAAACAAATCATCTACATAGCACTTATAATATATAGGCTTGAACTGTGCTGGGCAATCATTTAACCAATCCACCTCTTTTTTACACATGAAAGCATTGGCAAATACAGGACCTAAGCAAGAACCCATGCTAATACCGTCTACTCGATTATACAAAATGCCGTTGAACAGAAAAGAGGACTCAGAAGTAGCAAATTTTAACAATTTTCTAATGGGAGGTTTGACGTACCTCCCAACCTACCAAATAGGAAAACCTACTATTTGGTAGTAGTCTTGGAAAATCCAACGTCAAGGCTATTAACCTAATTGCAATGACGACTTGTCTATTTTGACTGCTATGTCGTCATTCCAACCGCGGTTAAAAAGAAAACTTCTAGAGTCTACTCCTTATCTTGCTCTAGGAGACGTTGTACATTAACCAAAACTACCACCGAAGGTGAAAAAAAGCATAGAAGAGAAGAAAAAGGGGTTTACCTTAGTTACCGCTTAAGGCCCATCCCGTGTTCCGTCATGTGCAGATCCCTGTCGAACGTGCGCATGAGCGACCCTCTCTTGTCATCACATCTCACGTCAGCAGAAGAACGCGGATGGGCAGGGGTCCGGCGTGAGGGAGGGTATTATGTACGTTGGATTTTCCAAGACTACTACCAAATAGTAGGTTTTCCTATTTGGTAGGTTGGGAGGTACGTCAAACCTCCCAATTTGTTAGTAGTCTTGGCAAATCCAACGTCAAGGCCGCATAACAAATAGGAGGAGAACATCCAAGCCCAACCTACCAAAAAAACCAATGCATAAAACAAAATTACGAATGACAAAGACACAATTTAAACAAGAGAGTTTAATAAAAGAGTGAAAAACTGAGGAGTAGCTAAAAAGAACAGTTTTAACACATGCCCGTCATTCATAGTAATGCAAAAACATAGACTTGTCTGAAACCAAAAAGGTACTGTACCCAAAATCCCTTTTCTTCAAAAACCAACAAAAACACTGAACACAAGAACAAAACACAATTTTCAATGTGGCAAAAACACTTATGTACTGGAACAATACATAATCCCAAACTTGCAATCCAGTGTTGCAAAACCCATACACCCCCCCCCCCCCCCCCCCCCTTTGTCAAAAAAACAAAGGAAAAGAACGAGGGACAAGGGGGGAAGACCAGGGATCTTCGCCAGAGCACCAGGAAACACGACCCCCGAGAGCAATCACCGGCCGAGGGGGTCGAACACTGGACACGGAGAGGTAGGAGGAGATGAAGGAATTGATAGAAGACCACAAAACCGCGGAGGCGAAGGCAGGGAAGGATCGACGTGGCAGGAACCGGAAGGAGGCAGCAAAGGATCTGACATCGCGCGCAGAACCCCTACAAACAGGGTGACGGGCACGAACGGTCCGACAAACGTGGCGGCCCAGCTGCACCTGCTAGAGCCTCCCACCTGTCCGAGGAGACACCCACACAGCAGTACCCGAAGGCGGCGCCACAGACGCAACAGAGGAGTGCAAGGCTGACACCGGGCACAACACATGGCGAGGATGCCCACGCCGTAAAGCCTGGACGGCGAAAGGCTGGAAAACGGGGGCCTCCCTCCCATGCGTGGTAACAAAAGGTGGGGAGGAGGCGAACGAGACGCCATGCAAGGACGGGGAGAATCGCACGCAGTCCCGGGGCCGTGACAATGCCGCTAGTGCAGACACCCGATCCCCAGTGGCCAGAGCGACAAGGAAGAGTGGACGCCCGAGCAACGGAACCGGCGTAGCGGCCCTTGTATACGTGGGGGAAGCCAGAAGGACCAGAGCCCGCCCCAGATCCCACTGCGGAGGGACCTGGCGCGGAGGCGGTCGATCCCGGAAGGCAGCCGTCAGGAAGGAATCCAGCTCCTGTGGCGGAACGACCAGCCCAGCGACGGACCCAAAGAACCCCCCGGACGGCAGACAAGTGGGTACGTATAGCGTCGACTGGAAAGCGACGTGTACGGAAGAGGTGAAACAAGGAGCGTAGGACGAGGGAAGGAGAGCCAACTGGCAGGCGAGTGGCGTGTAGCCACCTAGTAAAAGACCTCCAGCGGGACCTGTAAGTCCCCCAAGGAGAAGACGGCCAGGAACGCTGCAGGAAGTCAGTCAGGGCCCGGCCGGGGACCGGGAGCCACCGTGCCTCATGAACAAGCACGATGCGAAGGCCAAAGAGGTCCGCAGGACCCCAACCTAGCCCAAGTGGAAGCCGGAGACAGGTAGAGGGACCGGACTCGGGCACCACCGCGGCAACCAGGCGGACCAAGTCCGTGCCGGCCACAGAGGCGCGAGGAGCCAGACGCAGCCGTGGTACAGCCGCAGCTTCGCGAGGACTGGGCACATCAACAGCGCGTCTGGTGGCGGAAAGATGGATATCGACCGCCACCTGTACCAGGCTACCATGAAAGCGTCCGGACCCCCCCCGGAGCGCGAGGCCGGAGGGAGAGGTCCAGAGGCAACTGGCGCGGCACCCCCGATGCGAACAAGGCGACCTCCGGAACACCTCAGGAAGCCGCGAGGCCGGCGAACACAGTCCGTTTCATCGCCCATTCTACAAGAACGCCCTGCCCTCTCGACAGGGCGGCCGCCCAAAGGGTGGCAGGCCCGGGCAGGGAGGATGCATGCAAGGAGAAGGGGTGTCGGTCCGCGAGGAAGAACAACTCCACCGAGACCCCCAATAGAGTCAACGACCTGGAGGACCCCCGCATAAGGAAACAGGGGACAGCATGTCTGAGTGTCCAACCCGAAGGCCACCGACTTACCCCGAAGGGCCAGCGCGTGGTCCCGCAGGAAGAACAAAGGAACCAACAGTCCGAGGGCATAGACGGGTAAGAGGAGGGAGACCCACCCATCTGCCGGGAAGTGGACGTCCCAGGTTCGATTGGGAACCTCACCCAACCTCGCTCGACGTATCTGTGGTTACCCAGACCGTCGGCGGGGGGGGGGGCGGTCCAGGGCACAGCCGCAGAGAGCGAGCCCCGAGCAACCCAGCGACCGAAGCGTCGGCGAACGGTACGCGGGAGCGGCAGGAGCCGATCCATAGGGGCAACGGAAACACCGCGGTGCCCATGAGGAGGAGGCGGCGTAGCCAGAGGCTCCCTAAGGGAATGGGCAGAGCGGCCCAATGCAGCGAACCCACGAACGAGTCCCAGAGCCACCCCGGGAGGGAGACCGAGTGCAACACGGCGAGGACCGTCCACCGAAGGTGCACCGCGGCCGGCAGACCCCGGGTCACCGTAGCGCCGGACAAAACCCATGCGAGACCGACCCATGGCACGACACGCGACGGGGTCAAGCGTGACTTGGGAACATCGAAGGGGAACCCTAACCGTGCGATGTTGCGAACGACTGTGAGGGCGTCGCCAATGCACAGGCCTAGGGCGTCGGAAACTACCAACCAAACGGCCAAGGAAAACAGGATCTGGAGCCCGCTCCTGAGGAGAGGACCCAGAGCCTGCCCCACCAGTGCGGAGAAGATCTGCGGCGCGATGTGGAGACCGAAGGGAAGGCCGTCGAACAGGAACACACGATCGGAAGTCCGAACGGCCAAGAATCGCTGGAAGCGAGGATGGAGAGGAACGAGCCAAGACACATCCTGGAGGGCCAGCGACACTACCCACGACAGAGGGCACAGGGCCAGGCGTACCAGGGGTACCGGCAGCATCCGAAACCGTGTGTGCACGATGTGCCCGGTGAGGGCCGACAGATCCACCACCGGTCGCATCGCGTCGCAGGTCGGCGACGGAACCAGAAAGACACGGGAGAGGAACACCGGGTGACCGGCGGTCAACTCCCTCGACGCTACCTAGGTCGGGCATGGAAGTGAACACGTGGGCCACCTCTGAAGAGATGGGCCGTTGTCGGTGACAAGAGCGGAGTGGGGGTCTGGACGTCCACCTCCAGGTGAGACCCCTCCGCGCAACCCGCCGCCCCCAACGTCCCTCGCGGCTACCGAGGGGCGCAAGGGCGAAAACAAGCCGAGGGAGCACCCGAGAGGAGGGGAGCGACCCGGTACGCCCAGGCGAGAAGGAGAACAAGGAGGCCGACCCAGAGAACTACACATTGTGTTGACGTGGAGGTACCCCCGGTACGGGCCGTGCGGGCATGAGCGCCACGTTGACCTCCTCTACCCCCGCCCCCCCCAACCTCGTCGAAAAGGGCGGGCCACCCCAACCCCAGGCCGGCGCGGGGCTGACCCCTTCGAAGGGCGGCCGGCCCCGACACAGAGGGGATGAAAGGGGCAAGAACAGAAGTGCGAGGCAGAACCGATGCACTGGCCAGCAACGTCCCAGTCCCGCGCCCGTGCAAGGCGGCAGCACTTGCAGCAGCACCCCGAAGAGGACCGGCAGAAGGACGGGACTGAGAAGACCCCGCGCGTGGCACAGCGCGTCGGTGCGTGACGTAAGCAGGGTCCGTAACGACACAGCGCGGCGTCGTGTGGCGGAAGCAGGGGCCGCCGACAGCGTAGCATTCCCAAGCATCCTGCGTAAAAAACCCCGACGTATAGAGCGCAGAGTACAACAAACCCTGACGAATAACCAAGGGGGCCGGCCGGCAGAACGAAGACCGTACCGTCGTGCGGTGCCGAGTTGCCGCGCACAAAACCGCCTTCAGCTCGGGAACCAAAGACACCGCGAGCCGAAGGTGGACCCGCTGAACGCGGTCCAAACCCTCGCGAAGAGCGCCTGGCGCAGACGCCTCGAAAAGCCGCAGGTGGTGAACAGACGTCTGGAGGGAACCTAAAGACAAGACAATAAGTCCGTCACCCTCTGTCGCAAGGGAAAAACCTTGGCGACAGAGGGCTGATCCGGGTGAGAGAAGAACGGGGTAGCAATAGAACAAAGTCCAAGAACGGGCGCGCTCATCCAGGACCAGAACGCGCCGTCCAACCCGCCGACAGACACAAGAGGAGGCAAAATCAGGGACGACTCCGGGGGAGGGACGGAAGGAGAGCCGTCGACGGATCGGTGTGTGAAGTCGAAGGCCTCAGCAAACCAGGCCTCCAATGGGAGAGGGTGACCGAGCATGATGGCTAAGCCAGGCGTACCGGCGTCGCACAAACCTGTCCCATAGGAGGACAGACCCGTCAACACAGCCAGGGACTGAACAGCCGGAAGGATGTCAGGGCGGCTGAAGTCTGACCAGAGCGTAGGCCTGCAGAAGGGAGGGGGACCGTAGCAGGGGTAAGTAGGGTGAGGTGCTGAGGGTGAGTCACCGCCAAGAAGGGCGAGAAGAGGGAGTCTTCCATCGACTCCAAGCGCCCGTCGAAGCGTGACACAACCCAGCCCTGCATAGCCGACAATTGATCCGAGAGAGGCTACCCCCCCCCCCCCCCCCCCCAGATTGGTCGGCCCGCAGGGGCGAGCGTGAGCGGGAGCGAGACCCACGACACGAACCAGCAGCGGCGCGGCCCAAGGAAGGCGAGCGACGACGGTTGTGTCGCCGTTGAGGGACTCGTCCCCGATCACGAACGGCCGAGGGGGAAACAGCACCATTCCCCTCTTCCAGCGACACATCAGCTCCTGAGAAAGGGGACCCCGAAACCTCGCGAAACCCCACCGAGGCAAGAGGAGGGGTACCCCCCTGGCGAGACGGTAAGTGAAGGTCAGGAAGAGAAGAATGAGGAGGAGCAGGACGACGGGAGTGGGAAGGCTGGCCGGGTGAAAGGAGGCCAGGGGCCGCGGGGGGAAACAGAGCAAGGATCCCCGGGGCTGAGATAACAGGGCGGCCCGACACCGAGGCGGAGGAGGGAGGGACCACCACCGTGGGACGAGACCGTGAAGGAAGAATAGGCACTGAAGCAGGTGAAGTAGGAGAAGCAACGACATCCAGGCGGACCCTCCTGGACAGTGTAGGAGGAGGGAGCAGAGGGCCAGCTACAGCATGAACAACCGCGCGCGGAGAGGACAACGTAAGAGGAAGTCGTCTGGGCTGGGGAAGCGGGCGGAAGGGAGTAGAGCCCCTATCCGTAGAGGCCAGGGGAGGGCGCACAGGGGCAGAGCCGCTAACCCCGGCCTCAGGGCGAGAACCATGACGAGGGCGATGGGCGTCGTCAAGGCGATCAGGAGGACGACGAGGCGAGCGAGAGCGTGGACGGAGCCGGGGAACCCCCCGACGATGGGACGACCGGCTGCGGGACCCAGGGGAGAGGGCCCGAGCAGGGAGAGGGCCAGGTGAACGGCCGGCAGTCGGGTCAGGGATACCCAGGGCGACGCGGATCCGGTCGGCAACAAAGGCCGGGGAACGGTGGCCCACAGTCCTATTGTGGCGGGAGACCATCGTCCACACCGACGGAAGGGAAGCAGGAGGCCACAGCCGCCGCCGAGGAACCAGGGCCATGGAACAGCACAACCACCAGGGCCAGACACGTGCCACACAGAGCAGGGAGGTAGGCCGTAGAGGACACACAGAGCGAGTGGCGCAAGCAGGACTTGTGGCTCTCCAAGCACGGGGAGCGACAACCAAGGCGAAAGCAAGGCAGCCTACCTGCACTAGAAGAACACACACCATAATCAGCACGTCGAAGGAGTAAGTGGAGAGAATGTCCAAGAAGAACCAGGGAAGGAGCATGGGGAAACAGGAACACACATGCAAACAGGTATCCGTACTCACCCTAAACTGGGAGCACAGAGGGAGGTGAGGAGGGCGGCCGAGGCGGAAGAGCACGAGCAGAACCTGCAAAGATGGAGAAAGTGTTAACCACCACTCAACATCTTACATGCAGGGCCTATAACACCAGTAAAGTGCATACACCAATATAGTATCAGGCAACAAGATGACATAAAAAAAGTCAATAGTGAAAGCCAACTATTACCGCAAATTTGCGGGCCAATGGAGGCATAACCGTACCGACACCACCCTCCTGCAATTTCGCGGGACCCCCCAACGATCTCCGCAAATTTGCGGGGAGCCGAAATGTCCCAGAGGACCGAATCGAGCACCCCGCAAATTTGCGGGACCGGCCGAGATGGTCCGGCGCCGAAAAAGCGAGAGGAGCGTCTAGGGAATACCAAAAGAGGCCCAGAAAAAAGCGTCATCTCCTTATGAACTCCAAGCGACGATGGCCATCAAGCTGAGCAGTGTCTTCCTTGATAATATCCTGACTCAACCGGTCAAGGGAGAGGCAAGGAAGACACACCAGGGGAGAGGAGGCACATCCCCCAGGAACCACCCAACCCACAGAGATAGAGCAAAGCCCATGAGGAGAAGTGGCAGGAAGGGTGGTTTGGCACAAACAGGGGCCCCCGTAGGGTACCCCAGGATTGGGCAAAAGGGTATGAAAGGATGGAGTGAAAACAGTAAGGGAACACAAAAACCAGTAAATGAAACTGGCGAGAAAAAGGGTGGCCTAGCCGTGAGGAGAGAATGTGTCAGGGGCGAAAAACCCTGTGGTGTGAGGGTGGGGCCCCCGTGGGGTACCCCAGGATATCACGAACCACCAAGCGCCCAGGCCCTTGAGACACAGTGAAGGCTCGAAAGGGGGGACTCGGGAATAACGCTAATAATGCGGCCGACACAAACCCTACAAACAGCACTGCCACCACGAAATCTCAGATCGTGAACCAACTGTACACCTAGGCTATGAAAATATGAAAACTCATAGGGGCATAGCAATTCCTGAATGAGAAACAAGCTAGGCTAAAATAAGCTAAAAGCTAAACTATGCCCAGACTAACAGGAAAAAAGAATATGAAAAGAGAAAGGAATGAAAAACACACACGAGGAACGCCAGGCGCCCCCGTACCTTCGGTAGCTATTTCCACACGCGTCTCCATTAAACACACTTAGGAGCCCATTTACGTGTGCCCTAGATCACGTAACATCCGTCTAACAAAAAAGAAGGCCAGATAAACCGAAACGAACCTAAACAGGGTGAATTAAAGGAGCACAACAAAAGCGACTTCATTCAATGGAGCGCGTGAAAAAATGATGACAAGAGAGGGTCGCTCATGCGCACGTTCGACAGGGATCTGCACATGACGGAACACGGGATGGGCCTTAAGCGGTAACTAAGGTAAACCCCTTTTTCTTCTCTTCTATGCTTTTTCACCTTCGGTGGTAGTTTTGGTTAATGTACAACGTCTCCTAGAGCAAGATAAGGAGTAGACTCTAGACGTTTTCTTTTTAACCGCGGTTGGAATGACGACATAGCAGTCATTGCAATTAGGTTAATAGCCTTGACGTTGGATTTGCCAAGACTACTAACAAATCAATATTTTCACTTACTGTAGGCCAAAAAAATCATTAGGATCATAATTACTCAAGATAATATTTATAGTTTCATATTAACCCTCTCCGACATATGATGCAATTTTGAGCCTATTGGGGATACTTTAAAGCCTTTGTTACCATCAGGGGTATTTAGAAACCTTTAGTTTAGTTACTTCAACCTCTGTAGTTGTCTTTGAGTTAGCTGTGGGCAGAAAACTAATTTTGGAGAGGTAATTATAAGAGTGAGAGAACTCTATTTCTTATTGCTAATCTGGCAACCTCTGCGTCATATGAGCGTGAAAGGGTTAAAGGTACATTGGTAAATAATGATTCTACGTCATAACTGGTCATTACGAAGTCTGAGGGTAGATTTAAATTAGTGATCTCGTCACTGAAACATTTAGAGTTAGAAACAGAATATTGAGTGACTGTAAGAGGTGTGATCATACGGCCTCACCGTATTCAGCGGTGTAGTGTAAAGGCTCTCAGCCTATGCCCGAGAGGGAGTAGATGGAATATAGAGAAAAAAAAAAAAAAAAAAAATGTTTGGCTAAGTTATACCCCACAGTCTTAACCCGTGGAGCCCCGGCTAGTTTTGTAATGTTTGCGCACCAGAACCCGGCCGGTTTTCAAAAAATTGTTTTATTCCAGAAACAATAGCGAATGGGTTAGGAATGAAGGAAAAACCACGAAAAACCGCTCAAAAAGCTTAAAAAATGGTCCTACAGAGCCCCCGAAAACGGATTTTACAAGAGTAAAAAAATGAAGGCAATTATCCCAAAAAAACAGGTTATTGCGCGCTCGCGCGCACGCACGTGGACTTTGAGAGTTTTCAACCATCGGCACGGTTGCGTGGGATACGTACACAGTTCCCATACAAATCTGAGCCCTCTTGAGTGGCTACACCTGAGGTTACGGTCGGCGCAATTAGGGTGACGCGTCAGGCGCGTCTCTGGGGCTGTGCGTTACATACATCGCCGACGCGTCAGACGCGTCGCTGGGGCTGTACGGGTTAATAGAAGAAACTATTGGCCTAAGTGGGACATTACGCATGGCGGCACACCATGACATTACACATGGCGGCACACCATGGCGGAAGGCGGACGCAAGTTTTGAGGCTCCGGCATATGTTATGGGAATGGACAATTAATTCACTGAATATCGAGTGCATACGGGGCTAGCAAGAAGAGGAAGGATTTAGTGAAGTGTTTGGAGGATATATTGGTGTGGTGGAGGGGTGATATATAGTGTAATAAGAGTGTGTAGTGACGGGACAGCGGTAGTGTTGTGAGTTGTTCAGTTTGTAAACAAACATGGCGGAGGGAATTTCGGGTATGACGGAGGCGGAAGGAAGGTTACAACGTTTTCGGGGATTTAAGAGCACAGATAAGTTAGAAGAGGTTAGTATTGTTGTGAAGGATTTGGAAAAGTGGATGAGTGATACGGAGAAATGGAAGGGGGATATTGGTGAGAAAGTTAAGGCACTGTGTGTAATGTGTGGTGTGATAGGTGGGGAAGGGAATAGGCCTAGCGAAGGAAGTGAATGCAGGCCTTTTTCGGCAGTTAATGAGAGCCTAGAGATGTTATTGAAAAGGGTAGATGAACTGGGAGCAGAGAATATGGCATTGAAGGAGCAGCTGAAGGAATACGAAGGACGTTTCACGGAAGTAAAGGAGTCGACTGCATGGACGGTGGTAGGTAAACAAAAAGTCAAGGATTTGGAGGATATTATGAAAGAGCAAAAGGAAGAAATGAATATGACCAAACAAAGTTTTGAGAGTGCAGTTGTAGGGGTCATGAAGAACAAGGAGAGTGTCGTGAGGGAGGCCATGGACAGGGATAGGGGTGTAATCTTGTATGGAGATATAGAGACTCATATGAATGATAATGGAGTGAGAAAAGTGAGGGATATGGAGACAGTGAAGGAGGTCTTGAAAGGTGTGGATGAGGACGAATATGGATGGGAAGGGCAGGTGGAGGAGATCAGTAGGATAGGTAGATATAAAAGGGGAGAGATGAGACCTATAAGGGTACAGTTTAAAACTAGGGTAGTGGCGGAGACTGTGACAAATTTTAGTTGGAGGCTAAATACAAATGATAAACTGAAACACATAAGACTAAAGAAGGATTTGAGTATAGAACAAAGGAAAAAAATTAAGGAATTACAAGAAAAGGCTGATGAAAATAATGGAAAGTTGGATGAGGAGGAAAAGAGAAATTTTTACTGGAGAGTGAGGGACGGAAAAGTGAGGAAGTGGTTTATAAGAGTAGAAAGGAGGGGGAGATCAGGGAGGGGAGAGAATGTGATGAGAGTTGTGACGGAGGAGGAGAACGGGGTGGAGGTGTCACAGGGAGAGACAGGAGACAAAGAGGCAGACCCAGTAGTGCTAACAGGGGAGTAGGGTACGGACTGGAGGAGCGGGATGGTGTAATTGCTGGAGGAATGGTAGATGGATTAAGGATTATGTTTAGTAATGTGGATGTGTTTACTCAGGACAAGAAAAGAGAACTGATATGTAGGTTGCAGGATGAAGAGGAAAAACCTGATATCATAGCCCTACAGGAAGTAAGACCAAAAATTTTTAGAATTGAGAGGGAACTGGTGGAATATAGTTTGGAGGGTTTTGAGTTATATGAGAGAAATGCTATTAGAGCAGAGGTTGGAAGAGGACTGTTTATTTATGTAAGAAAAGAGCTCAAGGTTAATGAGGTGGATATGAGACAGCAGTATTGTGAGTATTTGTGTATTGAAGTAAAATGTGTAAGAGGATCAATTCTAATTGCCTCTATATATAGAAGCCCAAATAATAGCAGGGGAGAGGATGATAACCTACTGAAAGCAATGGAGGAGATAGATAATAGAGAGAACAAATATAAAATTTTGATTGGAGATTTCAATTTGCCAAGGATCAACTGGGCAAATTGTACTACTCCAGCGGGACAGGGTAGCATGGAAAATAAGTTTATAGAGAAAGTGAGAGATTGTTTTTTAACGCAACATATTGTAGAGATGACAAGATATAGAGATGGGACGCAGGGGAGTGTACTTGATTTGATTTTTAGCAATGAAGAGGATATAGTGGAACATGTTAATGTGGATAGCCCTATAGGTCGTAGTGACCATGCCTGTATAAGCTTTAGTTGTAACATTAAATTGGAGAGGGATAATAAAAGCAATAGAAAAATATACATGTATGATAGAGCAGATTATGAGCTGCTGAGACGGTGTTTGGACATTGACTGGGGGGAATATTTGAACGGTGAAGACGCTGAAGGAATGTGGAGGAAAATTAGAGTCAAACTGGAGAATGCTGTATCCAAAAGTGTACCAGTAAGGGAATATAAGGATAAAACAAAATTGAGGAAAAGAACTAACCCAGAATTGCCAATGAAAAGAAAGCTTTGGATATTGATTAGAAGAAAGAAACGATTGTGGGAAAGATTAAAATTGTTAAAAAAGAACAGGGGGTCTAGTATAGAGGCTATGGAAGTGGATCTGGAACGTAGACAAATAAACAATAAAATAAGGTGGGAAACAAGGAGGGGGGTGAAGGAGAGGGAGAGAGAGATAGCTAGAAATGTGAAGGATAATCCAAAAATATTCTGGAAGTACATTCAGGAAAAATTAACAAGAAGAGTAGGGATCCCAGAGCTGGTGGGGGGGTTGAATGATGGGAGTAGAGCGGAGACTGATAAGGAGAAAGCAGAGGTGCTGGGGAAATACTTTGGGGGGGTACTAACAGTGGAGTCGGAGGACGCAGTGCCTACTATTCCCATCAAACAGGCACCGGCACTAGAACTAGTAGAGTTTTCCCATGCTAGAATAAGAAGGGCTATAGAAAAAATGAACAGAAGTAAGTCACCGGGACCGGATGGGATACACCCAAGAATCATAAAGGAAGGAGGGGAGATGTTAGTAGAGCCATTGAAAATGTTATTTGAGGTATCGTTTAATACAGGACAAATCCCGATGGACTGGAGAGAGGCGAACATAACAGCTATATTTAAGAAGGGAAAGAGAAATGACCCAGGGAATTATAGACCAGTCAGTTTGACAAGTGTTGTGTGTAAACTAATGGAAACGGTAATTAGAGAAGGAATAATGGATCATATGAAGTCAAACCAACTTTTCAGTGGGAGACAGTTCGGATTCTTGCCGGGGAGGTCGACGGTACTACAGCTAATTAAGGTGGTAGATGATTGGATGCAAATTCTAGAAGATGGTGATGTAATAGACGTGGTATATTGCGATTTTATGAAGGCCTTCGATAAGGTCCCACATAAAAGGTTAATAGAGAAAGTTAGAAGCTATAATATAGGGGAGAAATGTGTGAAATGGATAGAAGCCTTCCTGAAAGATCGGAGACAGAGGGTATTGGTGAATGGAATAGGCTCGGGGTGGAGGGAAATTACAAGTGGGGTACCTCAGGGATCTGTGTTGGGACCACTGCTGTTCGTTATATTTATCAACGACTTGCCTGAAGTTATAACTAATGGAAGTGAGGTATACCTGTATGCGGATGACACTAAACTGTATAGAAGAGTGAGGAGTAAGGAAGATATGGGTTTGCTTCAAGGAGATGTGGAGGGCATGAAGGGATGGTCTGAGCATTGGTTAATGCCTTTTCATCCAAAAAAATGCAAGTACATGCGGATTGGGACCAGCAAGATAGACAAGGTAGGATACAGTATGTATGAAGCGATGGAGGAAGTGAGTGCAGAAAAGGATATAGGAGTAGTGATAGATAATAAGTTAAATTTCTCAGAACATTTAGCGGAAAAGATAAACAAAGCCAATAGAATTGTAGGGCTGATAAGGAGGACATTTGTGTCACTTGACGAAGAAATCTTCAGGAATCTATATACAGCGCTGGTTAGGCCACACCTGGAATATGCAAACCAGGTGTGGGCTCCATATATGGTAAAGGATATAGAAGCAGTGGAGAAAGTGCAGAGAAGAGCTAGCAAGCTGGTACCAACGTTGAAGAACGCGGGCTATGAGCAGAGGTTGAGGACACTGGGACTTCCGACACTGGCATATAGGAGAAAGAGAGGGGATATGATAGAGACTTTTAAGATAGTGTCAGGAAAGTACGATGAGGATGTGTGTGAAGGTATCTTCTTGATGCGGGAGGGAACAAGAACGAGAGGACACTCTAAGAAAATTTACAAAGAAAGAAATAGGCTTGAGAAGGCGAAGAACTCATTTTGTGATAGAGTGGTAAATGAGTGGAACGCACTGCCCCAGTATGTAGTCGATTCCGAATCAATAAGGGAGTTTGAAAGTAATCTTGATAAAGCATGGGGAAGACAAGATTTGAAGTTTGATTATAAAACAAAAATACAGAATAGTAAAAATGTTGCGTCTGCTACCGCCGCCGCCAACACCGTGAACGACCGCAGCAGTGCAAGTACTGGTACTGAGCTGGATACACAGGCATAGTTTGCCTTTTTCCAGAGGATCTACTGTAAGAATACTGTAAGAAATTACTTTTGTGCAATTTAGGCAACCCATACAATATACCAGGCGATGATCCGGATGCATATAAATAGTTATAAATCTCAGTGTCTATATTATCCTTTATAGATCTCAACATTCTATTCAATTTATCCTCTAGCCTTAGAATATTTTCAAAAATATCTCCAGTGACCATCTTACTTAGATTTATCATTAACACGGGAACTGCGGGAAGACTCTTAAGAGTTCCCCCGGCGGACTGCGGGAAGACTCTTAAGAGTCGGAGAAAAAAAAATCAACTTTAACCCTCCAGCCCCGGGGGCTATAGCTTACGACTGTGCTCCGGTACCGGGTGTTTTGACGATCTTTGGCCTATGTTAACTACTCTGTAAGTCAATGAATATGTCATGTAATGTTGTGAATAAAAAAGAATAATGTTCCACAAACCTTCCTCTGTCGAATGGCGTTGAGTAGAGGTATCTAGCCCCTCTGGTTGCATAATGGTGAGCGCGGGAAGACGAGTGCTTTTCGGCGGCAAATTCTTCCCGCGTTCGGACGCGTCGCCCCGGCCATGGCTACGACGCACCTAGCCGCTCGCCGCGCCAAAGTATTTATCTCCCTTAGACGATTTTAGTGTTTGATATTGAGAATGTGATGTTTATTTGATATTTTCTAGTTATTTTGAGGCCAATTATATAAAATATGTTTATTAGGGTATCACTGTCACTGATATTGCTAATTTTCACTCGATACTGTACATTTTATTAGTAATTGAGGTAGCTTATTGTTGTATTAGGCACTGATTATTCGTTATCACAGGTGTTTATTATACTTTGGCCATCAAATATTAGGTCTTGTGTCACTTTCACTTTGACAAATATGCTTTAGAGAGTGTCACTGTCACTGATAATGCTCATTTTCACTCGATACCGTACATTTTATTAGTAATTGAGGTAGGTTATTGTTGTATTAGGCACTGATTATTCGTTATCACAGGTGTTTATTATACTTTGGCCATCAAATATTAGGTCTTGTGTCACTCACTTTGACAAATATGCTTTAGAGAGTGTCACTGTCACTGATAATGCTCATTTTCACTCGATACCGTACATTTTATTAGTAATTGAGGTAGGTTATTGTTGTATTAGGCACTGATTATTCGTTATCACAGGTGTTTATTATACTTTGGCCATCAAATATTAGGTCTTGTGTCACTTTCACTTTGACAAATATGCTTTAGAGAGTGTCACTGTCACTGATAATGCTCATTTTCACTCGATACCGTACATTTTATTAGTAATTGAGGTAGGTTATTGTTGTATTAGGCACTGATTATTCGTTATCACAGGTGTTTATTATACTTTGGCCATCAAATATTAGGTCTTGTGTCACTTTCACTTTGACAAATATGCTTTAGAGAGTGTCACTGTCACTGATAATGCTCATTTTCACTCGATACCGTACATTTTATTAGTAATTGAGGTAGGTTATTGTTGTATTAGGCACTGATTATTCGTTATCACAGGTGTTTATTATACTTTGGCCATCAAATATTAGGTCTTGTGTCACTTTCACTTTGACAAATATGCTTTAGAGAGTGTCACTGTCACTGATAATGCTCATTTTCACTCGATACCGTACATTTTATTAGTAATTGAGGTAGGTTATTGTTGTATTAGGCACTGATTATTCGTTATCACAGGTGTTTATTATACTTTGGCCATCAAATATTAGGTCTTGTGTCACTTTCACTTAGTTATATGATTTGTAAACGTTTTATATACAATTTATTGTGTCTTTTTTCACTGATTTATATATTTCTATAGGTTCTAATCATATGAATGTCACTTGGTATATACATATGTGTCACTTTCACATATTATTATGGTGTAATTGTATTTGTATCAATGTTCTCATAATACATGACTTTTGTATTACAATACATTGGTTTTCTTCCACTTTTTGCCTATATATAATTATAGTGTACATATTGTCATTTTATTTGGCAATTTCAGTATGATTATTAGAACTCCAGCTTGGAGTGGTAATCAAAGAAGCAATCTACAGCACAGAGTGCCACCTTGCACTCCACACACTCCAGGGTTGACTTTTTACCTGACCTCGGCTTCACCCTGCTGTTGTAGCAGACATGGCACCGCTTCTGCTGTGTTCTTCCGGATTCATTCTGAGGCAGGGAACCAAGCCTGTGCCTAATCAAGTATTGAGCAGACTGCAAGCGGTCAATAACGGCGGGCCCAGGATGTGCCACTGCCCTCTGTGGCATAGCATACTTCTCCAGGAGCTCCGTCAACACCTGCTTTTGGAACCTCCGCAGGCTATTGAACTTCATGGGTGTGTTCACATTCCGAAGCTTGTATATGTTGTAGGCATTCAGAACTGACATGTCCACCATATGCAGAAAGAACTTTTTGTACCATCTGCACGAGGTACGCAGGCAGTCAATGAAGCCTATCTGCATGTCGGACTTGTCCACCAGCCTCATGTTGATGTTGTAGTCCAGGACAGCATCGGGCTTGGTCACCCTGGCCTGGGTGCGGCGATCCACCTTGCCAGTCTCCACCATTTCCCCCTTGTGGATGGTGGTCAGGAGGTTGACCTTCCGCTGGTCGTGCCAGTGGATAGCCAGAATGGGCCCCGACTTCTTCTTGAACACATCACCTTTTTTGGTCTTTGGAGGGAAAGGTGGCATGCCCTTCCTTTTCCCTCGTACTGTGCCTACAGTCCCCGTCTTGCGCTCATGCAGGTACTGTGAGAGAGTGGGGGACGTGTAATAATTGTCCGTGTAGAGGACGTGATTCTTATGAAAGTAGCGGTCCATCATGGCTTGCACCACTGCTCCGCCAAAGCCAATGAGGGGGTCCACAAGCAAGTCCCCTTCCTTCCCGCTGTAGACCAGGAAGTCCAGGACATAGCCAGTTTGGCAGTCGCACAGCACAAAGAATTTTATGCCAAAGCGATGTCTTTTTGAGGGGATGTACTGCCGGAAGCTGAGTTTTCCCCGGAACAGCACAAGAGACTCGTCAATGACGACCTTGCGGAAGGGCTTGAAGTAGGAGGTGAAGCGTTCTCGCATCATCTCATACAACGTCCTAATCTTCCACAGCTTGTCTGGGAGGTGGACGTCAAGGTTGGTGACAAGATGGAGCGCTGCGAGGATATCAAGGTACCGGTCGCGAGACATATATTTCCCGAAGGCAGGGGTGGATATCAGATCATTGGTGATCCAATAGTCAGGCAACCTATGCTTCTTGACATGAGGCATTAGCATGGTGAGTGCCAGGAACACCATGAACTCTTTATGAGTCACTGGGGTCCACTGCCTCATGTGGCCCTTGGTCACCTTTCCCAAAAAGTGGACCTGGAATTGGTGCTGCTTATTTGTCTCTTTGACAACATAGCCTACCACCTCCTCATCAAAGAAGGCCTCAAACAGTTCGTGTGGTGGAGCATTGGGGCCTGCAGGAAAATTGGGGGTAACGCCTGAACCCTCCAGTACCTCATCAAAAGCTGGCACATCAGGGTTGTATGCATCCTCATCAACTACGTCTTGCCACTGAAAAACGTAGAATGGGTCTTGTCTACGCTGACGAGGAGCTCCAGCTGGTGGCCCAGCACGCCCACGGCCAACTCGGGAGGCGCGCGCCCTAGGGCGGCGAGGGCGGCGGCCAGGGCGGTGGGCAGCACGACGGGCAGCACGACGCCGGGCCAAGCGGATGGGTCGAGGGTCGTCGATGTCCGTATAGTCATCGTCAGAGTGGTCATCTTGCCCTGACGGTGGACCTATGTAATCATGGCCAGAGTCTTGAGAGAGGTGCCCTTCATCATCAGTGGCCCCCACATAATCTGGCGGGGAACCAGTGATGCGTGGGCGGCGTGCGGGTGGGCGAGGTGGGGAAGGAGTGGCAGGTGAGGCTGTGTCCCCCCGAGGTCCCGGGCTCCTTGGCCTGCGACAAGTGACAGAAAGCAATGTTTCACTGTCACTAGGGCCAGGTATTGGTGATGTGAGCTCAAAGACTTCTTCAGGAAGACATGTTGAAGGCGGGAGAGGTGGGGAGGACCGTGGGGAAAGTTGCGGGGACGTATGGCTGGGGCCGGCCGGGGTGGACGCCGCGGGAGCCTCGAACAAAACTCTCTTACTTTTCTTAATTTTCTTGGTATATTTCCTACCTTTCCCCTTTTCGGCAGCAGTATGTCTCCTGTCGGGGGACCTAGGAGGCAAATAGGCCGAAAGTGTGGGGTCCTCAACCCTTGGCAATGGTGGGGGTGGTGGGGAAGAATGCGGGGCATCCGGGTCATCTTGGGTGGCGTGGGTAGATAAGGGAGACAATGGCGGACGAGAAGGGTCACCACGCTGACCCTCACTCACAGCCTCATCCTCACCAAGTAGTTTTGCTTGTTCCCTAGCTGCCACGGCCGCCTTCTCAAGTATTTTCTGCTTATACAAATGTAGCTTGAAAGGCAATTTACCTGGGGAAGGGCTTGGCGTCGTGTCACTTAAGCGAAATTTGGTGAGTGACCTTGAACTCTCCCACTCGCTCACTCTCTCAAGTTCACTGTCTTTAGGTAAACCAGCTTCCTCAACAACTGGTACATCACCTTCATCACTCTCATCACTGTCATGTTCTCTCGCAAATCCCAGGAATTGCTCTTCTTTATCACTCTCATGGCCATAATCACTCGACTTATAATTACTGGAGTCGTCACTGACTTCATCAACATTATGCTTGGCATCAGCTCGCTCATAAAGTCTCAATGTCGTCTCAATACCTCCGGGAGATAACACATTTAGGCGATGGCGTCGGGGTAAGGCGCGACGAACAAGCAAGGGCGTCGTAGGAAGCACGGTATCGGACACAGCGGAATCACTATTTGGCGTACTGTCCATGATGGCGTCGGGGTAGATACTGTTGCTGTGGCGGAGTTTACGCCTGGTGGCGCCACCTACCGTCCCACGATACCGAAAATGTACGCGCGGCATTCGAAAGCACGCATGCAAGCAATGGGCGTTCAAGAGCCCTTCCGGGTTGCGCGGGCCGAGGTTGTTATGGGCGTTCAAGAGCCCATCCGGGTTGGAGGGGTTAAACATCGAAAAAAAAAAAAAAAAATGTTGCCCCTGGGCCATGCAAAATATCACTCCTCTACCTCCCCTCCTTCCCCACTTTCCTCCCCTCCTTCAGTTATCACCTATTTTGCCTGTTATTCCCTTATTCTGAGGTATATTTTTGTGCTAACATTAGCGAGTTGCAAGCAGGGCATTGTCATCACTGTTAGCAAGCGAGTGCAAGAGAGAGAGAGAGAGAGAGTATCGATCGATCGATCGACAGTGTCTCTCCAGCCTTGGGGGAAATTGGCGGGAAAGGAGGTTGCCTCACCCATACATTATGTAACTCCCGCCCTGTATCGCCGATTTTGACCATCCAAACGCTGTTTTCACGTGTTTTATTGTTGTAACAGGTTAATGCCTTTATAATTACCGGTAACCTATAATAGGCGCATATGGATAAGTATTAATGCTATTTATGGTAAAATGAATATTTTAGTGATGGAAACAGCTCAAATACATGCGCACAGGCAGAGGTGTCTAATTACCCCCATGCGCACTTCAGAGGTTAAGGATATCAGTAATTTTCTTCATACTGTATACACTGACTTATCTAAAATAACCACTCCCTTCCCTTTTTCAGGTTTCATAATCACAATCGAGTCATCCTTTCCAAGTTTCTTTAGTTTTTCAATATCTTCTTTCCTAAATACAGAGCACCTTACATCATTAAAATGTCTCTATGCCAAGTTAAAATTAGACTGTCCAAATTCCCGAGATCTATTTGTAAAACTTATGTCAAATTTACTACGAGGTAGTTTTCCTTCAGTTAATTTTAGAATTGTGTTCACGAACTATTTGAGATTAGGAAGTTTCTTTAACCCTTAAAGATCGGGGTCGGACTTAAGTCCGAAACGAGAAAATTGGACTAAATGGCGGGATCGGACTAAAGTCTGTGAGCGTATTCCCGCCCTAATTTAGGTGGAAAGCGAAATTTGGTGGTCAGGCGGTGTACTACAAGGGCCCACCCACACATCCCCACTGCGTGACCGTGACTCAGTAACCCTCAAGCAGCCGTAATGGAAGGTCAAGATTTGCCCGTGTTCGATTCGGTGGCCGCCATCCCTAGTGCGTCGTGCCACCCTACTAATCACGCCCGGCTCAACCACCCAGGAACTAGATATCATGCTGAACTCTTCAGAACTTTCTAATAAGCTGTTGGATGAAACCGTCGAAGGTCTGGGTGAGAGTTTTGGTAGTGTGAATGACTCGGAAGACAAAAATAACCCGATCATAGGCTTTCACCCCAAGCATAATTTGCGTGGGGTGGATGTTGTGGTTGATATTGGACAGACCCTTGAGCAAATTGGAGACGTTCCTGACGAAGAACATACTGGTGTGGGTGTTGGTAAGTACAATTTACATTTTATAATTGCTTGAAAGTTTGATTGCAAGCATTTTATCACCTTACGAGCGGGTGGTGGAGTATATTTCACTGTGCCGCCCAGCGTTTTTTTTTTTTACCCTAAATGGGGTTGTTTCCGTGCTCTTTTTCATGCATAAACAAGACCCAGAGCGTAATACAAGTATGTATCCCTGAAAGGGCGTAAATTGAGCTTTCCAATGACACCCGAACCATCCTTCTACGATCACTGGTTGTCTTGCAACGATCGTGCAACACGAGTGCAAAAACCCTAAACTACGGTGATTTCCTTATATAATTCCCTGTAGTAGGTCCACGGCGGCCGTGGCGAGCGGTCAGGAGGTAATTTATGCTCCTAATCACCGCTCCGCTCTCTCTCAGAGCACATTACGTCCTCAAAATTGCACTCTACAAGAAATTTCCTTTGCATTTTATAGCGTATTATTTGCAGGCGTTCGGTAAATTTCTCACGATAACCAACCAGGGTGTACGGTACATTTCTCACGATAATACAAGCAACAACGAAGCTTGGCGAAGATTGTGGTCTACAATATACCTTTTTATAATTGCATGTGACCTTGTAATTGCTTGAAAGTTTGATTGCAAGCATTTTATAGCGTATTATTTGCAGGCGTTCAGTAAATTTCTTACGGTAGGCTAATACAAACAACGAAAGATTGAATATTTGTGCTTGGCATTATATGATGTGTGGAACAGATGTAGGCCTACCGTATATATTATTTTATCATATATATGATACATATGTAACATTGTTATATTATCACGACACTCTCTCTCTCTCTGTCTCACTCTCTTTGTTTGTACTGTACTCCTTTTTACTCCTTTGTACTCTCTTTGTCTGATGTAGGCCAGGGCACTCCCCTAACTAATCTTCCCTCCCAGGGGAAATCACACCTAGCAGATGTTCTTGACCTCCTCTCTCTCTCTCTCGGTCTCTTCCTCTCTGGGTCTACCTATACATTTATAATTGCATGTGACATTGAAATTGCTTGAGAGTTTGATTGCAAGCATTTTATAGCGTATTATTTGCAGGCGTTCGGTAAATTTCTCACGATAACCAGGGTGTACGGTACATTTCTCACGATAATACAAGCAACAACGAAGCTTGGCGAAGATTGTGGTCTACAATATACCTTTTTATAATTGCATGTGACCTTGTAATTGCTTGAAAGTTTGATTGCAAGCATTTTATAGCGTATTATTTTCAGGCGTTCAGTAAATTTCTTACGGTAATATTGGCAACATACCTTCATACCAGGGGTCATAAATATATCAAAATAAGTCCTGTGGGACTATGAAATAGCTATTATTGGACAAGGAAAATATTTTGTTCATCCCTCCACTGGAACATCAACAACAATGTCAACAACGTATCGCCGTCGGCAGTACTGCCAATTCGTATAGCGACTTCCGCTAGATCTAGAGACCTTTACTTTGATCTAGCAGCAATGACTTCCACTAGCGGTTTTGTTTTGAAATTTCAGAACAATTTCGAAGTGATATTATATGGATTTTGCCAATTCATATTTCTAGTGGTATTTATCATGTCTTACATCTAACAGTATATGCTAGCGGATTTAACTTCAATTGGGAACCCTCCCGCTCGATTCGGCTCGAAGAAAATCGATAATGGTGGCACTTTAGTAAACAGGTGATAAATAAAACCGCATGCGTATCGGTATTATGGTAAGTTGGCTACCTACTATTGTTTATACGATATAGTAAGTAATGATAAGTAAATTATTATATATTATATATAAAACAAAAGCAAAATTCCTGCAAAGCAAGCGAAACAGAGAGAGAGAGAGAATGCAGAAACTGAACTGAAGAAAGTGAAAAAGATATAATAATACAGAAATATTACAAGCAAATAGAGAAAGAGGGATTAGAGAAAATAATAATGAGAATTACATATACGGATGAGGAAGAGAGAGAGAGAGAATACAGAAACTGTACTGAAGAAAGAGTGAAAAAGATATAATAATACAGAAATATTACAAGCAAATAAATGAAATAGAGGGATTAGTTAGAGAAAATAATAATGAGAATTACATATACGGATGAGGGAGAGAGAAAGAGACAGAGCGCGCGAGAGAGGGAAAGCGAACGAGCGAGCCAGAGAGAGAGAGAGACAGACAGGAGGAGTGAGAGAGATTAGAGAAAATACTGTAGAGAGATTGCAAGCATTTTATAGCGTATTATTTGCAGGCGTTCAGTAAATTTCTTACGGTAATACAAACAACGAAAGATTGAATATTTGTGCTTGGCATTATATGATTGTGTGGAACAGATGTAGGCCTACCGTATATATTATTTTATCATATATATGATACATATGTAACATTGTTATATTATCACGACACGCTCTCTCTCTCTTGTCTCTTCCTCTCTGGGTCTACCTATAAATTTATAATTGCATGTGACCTTGAAATTGCTTGAGAGTTTGATTGCAAGCATTTTATAGCGTATTATTTGCAGGCGTTCGGTAAATTTCTCACGATAACCAGGGTGTACGGTACATTTCTCACGATAATACAAGCAACAACGAAGCTTGGCGAAGATTGTGGTCTACAATATACCTTTTTATAATTGCATGTGACCTTGTAATTGCTTGAAAGTTTGATTGCAAGCATTTTATAGCGTATTATTTGCAGGCGTTCAGTAAATTTCTTACGGTAATACAAACAACCAAACAACGAAAGATTGAATATTTGTGCTGCACATCCCTCGGTGAAAGAGTGAAAAAGATATAATAATACAGAAATATTACAAGCAAATAAATGAAATAGAGGGATTAGTTAGAGAAAATAATAATGAGAATTACATATACGGATGAGGAAGAGAGAAAGGGAGCGCGAGAGAGGGAAAGCGAGCGAGCCAGAGAGAGAGAGAGACAGACAGACAGGAGGAGTGAGAGAGATTAGAGAAAATAATAATGAGAATTACATATACGGATGAGGAAGAGAGAGAGAGACAGAGCGCGCGAGAGAGGGAAAGCGAGCGAGCCAGAGAGAGAGAGAGAGAGAGAGACAGACAGGAGTGAGAGAGAGAGAAAAACAGAGAGAGAGAGAGAGAGAATACAGAGAATACAGAAATAAGGAGAAATAAGAGAAAAATAAGACCGATTACCGAAGGAATAGTAGACGCGCGAGAGGCCGAAGTCAGGCCAAAGCGAACGCATCTGAACGTGCCTGGGAAATAGACCAAAAAGTACCTCCTCTTCCTCACCTCTTCCCACCCTCCACACTCACTCATAACATCCATAATAGACTTATATGGGGAGACGAAGAGTTGCTCTTTCCAAAAATGATCGTTTCGTTCGCATTGGAGCCATAGTAACGGCGCTAGGGCGAGTGAAAGTGAGCGAATATTTCGGGATTATGCCCGCTGAGCGGTACGGTGTAAAATACCTTACTACCTGCTAAATAAGGGTTAATATAAAGGATAGGGTGGCAGACCAATTATGCTCTAATATCGTATACTTATTCACTTGTCCGAGCTGTGAGGCTCGGTATGTGGGATGTTCGGGGCGTTCCTTTAAGATACGGATATATGAGCATTTAGGTAAAAGCCACAGAACAGGGAAGTTTCTTAATACAATGTCATTTTCAGCTGTTAGGAACCACTCTAGTTACTTATTTACACAATAAGTTTATGTTCATTTTATTATTTTAAATATTTGATCCATTAGATGATTTAAATTGTACAACTATTTTCATTTATTTTTAGGATCATGGTGTTCGCCTGAAGATGGTCGCTAGTGCAGACTGAAAATTTGTGAATAAAGATGTGGTTTCATGGAGTTATTTCTATTCTTTTCCTACTCATATGGAAGCTACAGTGCCCTAGCCCACCCACTGACGTCCTGATATATATATATACAGTAACACCCCGATTTTCCGGCACTCATGGGGATTTGAAACCTCCGGAAAATTGAAAAGTCCGGTTAGTTGAACATTACTCCTATAAAATGCCCATAAACCCCAAGAAAATACCCCCTAATGGCTATCTGTATTATCAGCCTTAATATAATAAACAAACACACATTACTATACCATTTTAATAGTAATGTTCTCAACTCGCCAATTTATAAGTACAGTAGAAGTTGGAAAAGGCGTCCAGCTGTTGTTGATGTCGGCGGCGTAATGCGTATCGTCGTATGCAAAGGCTAAGCCTTATCGGGAGGGAGAGTTCTGCAGCGCATTCAAAGTTTTGACAGTAGCAAAACGAAACATAGAAAATACCCCCTAATGACTATCTGTGTTATCAGCATTAATATAATAAACAAACACACATTACTATACCATTTAATAGTAATGTTCTCAATTCGCCAATGTATAAGTAGGCCCAGCTGTTGTTGTTGGCGTAATGCGTAACGTCGTGTGCGAAGGCTAGGCCTTATCGGGAGGGAGAATTCTGCAGCACATTCAAAGTTTTGACAGTAGCAAAACGAAACACTAATATCAAACTGTTTTTGTTCTTTTTAGTTTCTTAGGTTTCTCACTTAATATCTAAAACTTATTTATGAGGTGGATGCTTTGGGAGAGGCAGCAAGGGGTGGATGCTTGCCACTCATCCAGTGCATCCACAGTTGTAGAGGTGGATGATGTTGCATCATCCACCTCTCCATTCGTTTGGATATTTGTATTTTTTGTTCCAAGCTCAGAACAACTCTTTTGCACTTCTTGTCACTATTGGCTTTCACTTTGTCCGACTTTGCTTTAATCTTCGGCATGATAGCAATGAATCGAGTACAGTATATGTCCAATATGAGAATGTTTGTATATACGGATCGATCGATCGGGCAAGACTGAGAGGCCTATTCCCGCACTTTTGTTATTGTTGTTGCTTGTTCTACTGACGTCGCCGTTACCCGCTTAGAACCACGGACTATTTTATACTGTATATATATATATTTCTTATTGGTGCTTTTTAAATAGTGTTTTCCTAATATTATATGTATTTATTATTTGTTATGATGAAATGATGCTGGTAAGACGTTTTTTTTTTAATAATTTCCTAAAACCTCCGGTTGTTTGAAGTTACCGGATGCTTGAATGCCGGAAAATCGAGGTGTTACTGTATATACAGTATATTATATATATATATATATATATATATATATATATATATATCAGCATGTTATAATATTATAAGCTTGTTTTAAGTTGACAATATTGCTTTTCCTTGCAGGTATCAAGAGAAAGAGGAGAACAACTAGCTGTAGAGTATGGCATCAAGTTTATGGAAACATCTGCAAAGGCCTCCATCAATGTTGAAGAGGCTTTCTTCACACTTGCTAGAGACATTAAGGCAAAGATGGAAAAGAAATTGGTAAGCATATCTTATTCTCAGTTGATGGGGTGGGGAAAATATTGGTTAGCATATCTTATTCTCAATTGATGGGATGGGAAAGATATTGGTTTGCATATCTTATTCTCAATTGATGGGATGGGGAAGATATTGGTTTGCATATCTTATTCTCAATTGATGGGATGGGGATATCCCTTTCAATCAGATGACATAAGTATTGTTTATTATGCCTATTGCCTACAGTACTTAGAGACAATTGTACACAACTGTAGGACAACACGCAGCTGCAGGCACGACCTCCCAAAATCCATCCTTTTGAGTCCTCCCTTCCTCGCGAGGACAGAATCCGCCTGGCCAGACTGAGATGTAGGCACCATCAGGTGTTTGGTGTTGGGGGTGAAATTAATTAATTAGATTATTTCTAAAGGTTCAGGAATAGTTCGTAGCGAGGTTGGTCGTTTGAGATCTGTGCCCCTTAAGTTGTTCTTTCCTTTCACATAAACATTACGTTATTCAGTGTGCAGTTGGGTCTGACTAAATGATTAGATTAATATCCAGGCCGTAGCTCGGTTGGTAGAGCTCTCGCCTGCTGACCGTGAGGTTGACGGTTCGAGCCTCGGGCCAGCCAGCGAGCTATTGGCAGATGTCAGTGCTGTTGGTGAACGGTGCGGTCTAGCAATCTGTGGCTACTATTCACTGAAGTCCCTGATTCATCAGGGCATCCACCCTAGCCCAGCTATTCAGCTGGGAGTGTATGGTGGTAAAAACTACATCATCATCAATTGTAGTCATGTACTTAACCTTTAAGTGATAACATGATGGGGCGTTGTTGTGGCAAGACTTTGTTGTAACGTGCTGCAGTAAAGATTGTAGCCACCGTGTTACGATTTCTGTGCACTGTGTGCAGTACTGTGATTGTCCCATGGAAGCCACATTCACTGTGGACGGTTGCGGTCTTTAAACCCGTATGTATGTATGTACTGTACTTAACCTTTGACTGTCTTGGTGGTGTATTGGCTAGTGTTTAAAAATCTGTGTGTGGTATTCCAGGTTCCAAACCCGGAAATATCACATGCTTTCATTAATTTCATTGGGAGGTGTTTGGTGTTGGGAGTGAAATTAGTTAATTAGATTATTTACGTATATTTACATCAAATTCCTAGTCTCTTTTTCTTATAAAACAAAAATTCTAGTTTGCCTTATTTGATGTGCTGTTATTGAAATACAAAATAGATTTTTTTTTTTCCTTGTTGTTTCTATTGGTTTACCCTTTCAGATAATCAGACTTTGTCCGAAAGAGAGAGTTAAATGCCTGAGCAGAGTATCGTTGTTGAAAAATTTACAAAGATCTATCACTGTGTTATTCACTAATTTTTCAAGAGAGCCAAAAGTTCAGGACATATTCAGAGTGAGAACCGCATAAGCCATAAGGCAAATAAGCCTCAAGGATAAGCAGAACAAAAATATATATAGGAACTAAATTACATATTTTTTGTGGGTTTCCATAGCCACAAATATATAGAACAAGACTAGTAACAATTATTATATTGAAATTCTTTAGTAAAAATAAATTATCTCTCTCTCTCCTCTCTTGTGAGCCGCCAATCAGGTCATTGCGAGCCGCCACTGGCTCGCGAGCCGCGCAATGAAGACCACTGATCTATCAGAAAGAGAAAGGTTAATGATTTTACCATTACAGTATACTGTACAGTGAAAAATATCGTCACGACTATCCCAGGTCGTCCCTCTTTTAACTAACTTTCCACATTTAAGTAAATTATTGGGATATGTTTGTGAAATTACTCACGGTTATTTTCTTTCGTGGGATGTCGAGGTCACCCACTGGAAAAGGAAATAAACAACTGTTGTGGACTGGATATTATATGGCTATATTCAACATTATTATCGTCATTATTTATATTTAATTATGAAACAGATTATTTATCATAAGATGGAACGCGAACTATCGTAAACTTACGGGGTGGTTTTTGGAGGTCATACTTCGTAACGCCTATCCATCAAATAACACCCTGTCCTATACCTACTGGCCAGCAGAATAACACTAGGGCACTTATCTGTGGTAGCGATATAGGTCCTGTCTTGGTGGACCATATGGTAATTTCAACTAATTTGTAGTTAAGGTTGACTCCAGTTCAGTGATAAACTCGTAAGTCGTTCACCACGAAGAAATACACTCAATCCCGCATATAGTTAACACTTAGTAAAGCAAAGCAAGTTGATCCGTTGAGTGCTGGTAATAGACTAAAGCCTTTCTTCTTGGCACGTAAAAGTTATCAGGTTACCTGCCTCATGATTTGACTGTTTCGATTACCGGTATGTATCATTCATTCGATCCCGTAAATAATGAGACTATATTATGAATAAATGAAAGAGTCATAAGTATTGACTATATGAACAAGTGAATCATTAATTGGCAACGTAAGTAATATTTATGTACTGTACGGTAACTTTACTATATATAAAGTAATTATATTTTATAGAAACCCAATAATAAAGCTGATACATAAACTAAGACTGTTTAGTTAAGTTAATATTAAACATACTACCCACCATTGTGTATTTACAACAAATATATATAAAATGTGTAACTGTTTCGAGCAATGTATCAGTTCTGTGGAAATAGTTTCCACAACAGTACTGTACTGTATTATTTTTTTATTTTTTATTTTTTTTTGCTGTTCCTCAGGCTGTCTGGCCGAACAGCCCCAAGGTCCCGAGCAAGGCCAAGGCCATAAACGAGCACCCCCACAAAACCCTCTCTGCTTACCACTAATAAGCCCGGGTGACCGAAGCCACTCCAAGGTGAGGAGCTGAGGAGGGTGCGGAGGCGCCCGGGAAACCAAAGCCCCACCCAAGGCCCTGTGCCCCTCAGCAATTATGAAGGGAAAGTTGAGGGGCAAAGGAAAAATGTGACGCTTTGGCTCCCAATCTGTCAACCTCTAGGTTGGCAGTAGGGAGGTCAATCCACGGAAGAGACGCCGTCACTTGAGATCTAGAAAATATAAGTAAAAGGCGTAGGGATGGGCGACCCCACCGCCCGCCACTTTGGTGGTGCAATCAGCCTCTGGAGCAGTGGACCACTGGTTCCTATCTTCAGAAAATTCCTGTGCTTGGTATGCTTCCAGCCAGGGCCCCACTGGGGTAAATAAAATAGCAAAACAGTGGTGGAACTGCCATCCGAGTGAGGGACTGCTCTGGGTTTGCTCCTTCAGTGTTCATGGTCATAATCCACTTAGTGGAAATGGCACTGTGGAGTGGGTCAGTGAAGGCATGTCTGGAAGCCTGGAGGCAGTTTCTGCCATGGCCATCCCTTTTGGGGTGCTTCCTCTGGAAGCGGGGTGTCAGATTTGATGATGATGATGATTGATGATAATGATGATGATGATGAAAAGGAACAGTCAGAGTAAGCTCTAGGTATGGCAGAGGCCGCTCAACTCTCACTCTGATAGACCAGCCTATCACCACATGACTAGAACCCAATCCTCTCAGCATCAGCTAGGAAAGGCCGCCTTTGGCGGGGGGATAGCTCCCCTATTTTAACCCCTTTCGGGGTGGGGCACCCGCCAGTACAGTACTGTAGTACTGTACTGTAGTGTGTTTTAGATGCTGACTTATTTTTGTCTATTTTGTATTTCAATAACGGCACATCTATCTATCTATCTATCTATTGCCGGACGCCTTACTCCCCTTACGAGGGTGGCCATACACAGAATGCCCCCAAGCAGACCTATTCCCTGTGAGAGGGACAACCCGAGCCAGTTTAGTGAAGGACTTACAGGATTGACCACTCAATTTAGGATCCGTCCGACTCCGAGGCCCTCTGTGTATCTTGTTAGCACTATTTTTCTACAGTGGTGTTCGGCTAATCCATTCACTAATCTGCCTTACCCTTAGGTAAGCAGTACGGATTTGTATCAGGTTTACTCCCCTAGACAGGTTGCCAACCAAGGCTGACGAGTCATCAAATAAGGTAAACTATAATTTGCTTTATTATTATTATTTTTTTTTTTAACTGTCCCGTAAGGCGGGTTATGGTGATCTTACTTTCAACCATCTTTACAATTTTACCAACACCTAAACTTTGTTAGATGCTGAAATAGCCTCCAGAAAATCTGTACCCAGTGCGGGAATCGAACCCGGGACCCTTGGGTTACGAGGCAATCACGTTACCATGAGACAAATATAGGTACCTCACTAAGCCTGGTAGTCTAAGTGTATTTCCACATCATATTCAGGACAGAAAGTGAGATGCAGACCGGGAGTGAGGTGGAAGGATGGAGTTTAGAAGTACAGTCAGACCCCCCAAAACACGTTTTTATGGGCGGCAAAGTGCGTCGCGTATTGGGAATTCGCGTAATAGGAATAACATAACTTTTGGAGAAAAATACATATGGGCGGCAGCCCGCCTGAGACACTCACATTTTCGGCAATTTTCGGTCAAAATCAATAATTATTTGTAAAGAAAGGTTATAATAGGCCTACAATAATAGAAACACAAATAAAGACCATTGTTTACCTTAAAATTAAATGCTTAGCAAGTGTCCAGGATACGCAATTAATAGACCTACTTCGTATTCTTGACACTTGGGTTAAGCATTTAATTTTAAGGTAAGCAATGGCTATTGTTTGTTTTTATTACTGTAGACCCATTATAGCCTTTAAGTACAACCCTTCGATTCTAACAGAATTCGTAATATTTAGGCATTAGGCCTAGGCCTATTTCTTTTCCATGTGCGTTTATTTGAACTTACAGTATATGAACATTGAAGATCGATAATAGAAGTTGGGATAACAATTGGGTGTTGGAAAACTTGGCGCCCAGTCGTATTCTGGGTATAGGCCAACCGAGAGACAAACATCTTCCCCCTGCAACATCTCGCAAGCAAGTAATATGAAGAAAGTTAATAAATATAAATGAAACTGCCATCGTTCAAAGAACGAACTACTAGATACGAGAGTGCACCAATAACAACAACAACAACAGCTGAGCGGCGCCGGCCTAGTCTGGCGCGGAGTAGGGAGGGGGGTGGCGGGGAATACGAAAAACAGCATTTTTACACCACTCTTCAACCGCAATCCGGGTATTGTGGGGTAAATTCTTGTTTTAGGAATTTGAGTACCTTTTGGACCCCTCGACGCGGATTAGGGTAAACGCGGACTGAGGATACGTGTATTGGGGGTACTGACTGTATATGTGTGAAAGCAGTGTTTGATGGGAGGAGGGGTGTCAGCTGACGGGGGACAGAGATGCATGGGGGCGATTCATTCGTGGCCACCCTTCGAGGATCATGGCTGTACAGAAAAAGAAAATTACTCGCACAACGACGCACACATCAAACCCTACAGGATAGGCAAAAGGCCAAAATAGATAGAGAAATTGTGGAAATTGAACAAAGACTAAGAATATCATATGAACTACAACATATGGAAGAGGAGAGGAAAGCTATTGCAGGTATAAAGGAAAATTCCAAGTACTTCTTTTCATATGCCAAACAAAAGGCTAAATCAGCATCAAACATCTGCCCACTAAGCAAAGGGGATGGGTCATTCACAGGGAACAAAAAGGAAATGAGCGAACTCTTTCGCCGGCAGTATGAAATGGCCTTCAGTGAGCCTAATGAAACAAAAGTCATCAGAGACCAAACTACTGTATATTTTTCCTGGAAACCTCCCCTACGGAAACCCCCCAGATGCTGGATGTTGATTTCGGTCCAAAAGACATTGAAGAGGCCATTTCCAACATGCCATCCCTCTTGGCACCAGGCCCGGACTCATGAAATTCGATCCTAATGAAGAAATGTAAGGAAAACCTCTCAAAACCCCTGATTATAATATGGAGAAGGAGTCTAGACACTGGTGAAATACCAGATAACTTGAAAAACGCAATAATTGCCCCACTGCATAAAGGAGGGAGTAAAGCACTACCAAAAAATTACCGCCCGGTAGCTCTAACTTCAAGTTCCCACATCATTAAAGTTTTCGAGCGAGTCCTGCGAAGCAAAATCTCAGCATTCATGGAGGCAAATGAACTTCACAACACTGGTCAACATGGGTTCAGAGCGGGAAGATCATGTCTCTCACAACTTTTGGAACAATATGACAAAATTCTTAAAGCGCAAGAAGAAAAGAAAAACGTGGATGTCATTTACACCGATTTTGCTAAGGCATTTGATAAATGTTCCCACAAACTGAAAGCAAAAGGTATAACGGGGAAAATCGGACGGTGGATATACAATTTCCTCGTAAACCGGAAACAATCATTAGCAGTAAACCAAGTCACATCTGAGCCTTCGGATGTCATAAGCTCAGTTCCCCAAGGAACAGTGCTAGCGCCCCTTCTTTTCCTCATTCTAATTAATGACATAGATGACAACACAAGACACAGTACGGTGTCTTCTTTTGCTGATGACACAAAACTAAGCAAGATAGTAAACACACAAGAGGACACAGGCCGGCTGCAGGAAGACATAAATGTAGTGTTCCAGTGGACCAGGGAAAACAACATGCAATTCAATGAAGAAAAATTCCAATTAATACGTTACGGAGATAATAATGTTAAAGAGAATACAGTCAATCCTCCGGTAACACGACTAATGTGTTCTGGTAACCTCCCGTGTTACCAAAAACCGCATTACCGAACACATATGTTTACATGTTAAACGTACCTTGGTGTTCTGGGAATTTCCACAAAGTCCACTTTTTCTCCATAAAAGCCTATGTTATAATAATTAAATAATTTATAATGGTTATTTGACATGTGCATTGAGTTGATTTGCCCATTGCAACAACTCTTACCTCTGAATAAATATTTTGTTTAGGCTAGGCTAGTTAAGGAGAGAGAGTCACAGCAGTAGCCGACATTTTTCGATCGAAGCTCTGAAATCCCGCCATCATATTTCTCACCTCACACAATAACTACACATTTTAGAATGGTCTACTCTTCACTCAACGCACAGCAACGACCATATCTACATCTGGTATGCATAATAACTTGGTTAGGCCATTTATTTGCAGAGATATGAGCATCGGTAAATGGCGAAAATCTGAACTTCGGAATTCACGCATAACTCGCCGTCTTATATATCTCACCTCACACAATAACTACACAATGTAGGGTGTTCTAGTCTTCACCCAACGCACTGCAACGATCATATCTACCTCTGGTATGCATAAACACTTGGTTAGGCCATTTATTTGCAGAGATATGAGCATCGGTAAGTGACGAAAGTCGGAAGTAAAGGTTCGGCGACCGAGATAGCCTAGCCACGTATTGCACACAATGACAACACACACACACACTCACTCGACATAGCCAAACAATAACATAAGTCTATCTATCTATCTATCTATTGCCTGATGCCGTGATCCCCGAAGGGGTGGCCACCAACAAACCGCCCCCATGCACCTCTGTCCCCATTCAGTCGACGCCCCTCCCCCCAACCAGCACCGCCTTCGTTCATATACTTCCTCACTCCATCCTTCCACCTCTCTTTCGGTCTACCTCTCCCTCTCTGTCCCTCCACCTCGCTCTCGTACACCCTCTTAGTCATTCTCTCGCTTTCCATACGTTCCATATGGCCGAACCATCTCAAGTTGTTCCTTTTCACACTTTCCAGCAGATCTACCTCCACACCACACCTCCTTCTTACTTCCTCATTAGTCTGTCTATCCCTCCATGTACCTCCGCACGCACTTCTTAAGTAATTCATTTCCACTGCTCACACTCTTGGTCTGAGTCTCTCAACCAACGTCCATGCTTCGCTTCCGTAAGTCAGTGTCGGGATTACCACACTGTCATGCAAGGACTTCTTCACTTCCATACTGACCACCCTATTTCTTGTTGTTGTTGTTCCCCAAGCTGCCTGGCCGAACAGCCCCAAGGCCCCGAGCAAGGCCAAGGCCATAACCGAGCGCCCCCAAGAACCCTCCCCGCCGACCACAATAAAGCCTGGGTGACCGAAGCCACTCCATGGCGGGGAGCTGAGGAGGGTGCGGAAATGCCCGGGAAACCAAAGCCCACCCAGGGCCCTGTGTCCCTCAGCAATTATGAAGAGAAAGTTGAGGGGCAAGGGAAAAATCTGACGCTTTGGCTTCCAATCTTGGTAGATTGGGAGGTCAATCCACGTTAGAGATGCCGTCACTTGAGATCTAGAAAATATATAAGTAAAAGGAACAGTCAGAGTAAGCTATGGGTATGGCAGAGATTGCTCAGTTCTCACTCTGATAGACCAGCCCATCACCACATGACTAGAACCCAATCCTCTCAGCATCAGCTAGGAAAGGCCCTAGAAAATCTCCCCTATTTCAACCCTTTTCGGGGTTGGGCACCCGCCGTTGTTACTGCTTTCAGCGTTCCTACAACCCTCTTCCCCTGTTGTACCCTCTCCCGCACTTCTTCATCCATAGTCCCATCTTTACTCAACGCACTGCCCAGATACTTAAAAGAGTTGACGATCTCCATAGCCTGACCGTTCAGCTTCACCTCACACTCTGTGACTTCACCCCTTTCGAAGACCATAACCTTGCTCTTCCCCGCATTTACCTTCAAATTCCGTTTTTCGCACACTGTTCCAAACTCATTTACCAGACCCTGCAACTCCCATTCATTATCACTCATCAGAACTGTATCATCCGCAAACAGCGGTATAGGTAGCTTCCACTCAATTCCCTCCCTTTTCAGCGATACACCAACATCCACTGCTCTTGATAGTATTTCTTTCATGACTCCATATACAGTATACAGTAAACAACCACGGGGACATTACACACCCCTGTTTCAAACCAACATTCAGGTCAAAGAACTCGCTCTGTTCACTCTCCACACGTACTGCCGCCTTTGCACCCTCATACATGCTCTTCACTGCTTTCAGCAACTTGCCATCTACTCCGTATATTCTAAGTACTTTCCACAAACCTTCTCTATCCACTCTGTCATAGGCCTTCTCCAAGTCCATAAAGGCAACATACACCTTTTGTTTCTTCTCCAGATATTTCTCCACAACACAATTCAGGGTAAAAATCTGATCTACACATCCTCTTCCCTTCCTAAAACCTCCCTGCTCGTCGCCTATCCATTTCTCCGTTCTCACTCTCACTCTCTCAATCACTACCCTACTGTATACCTTCCCTACTACGCTTAGAGTCGCATCACTTCATCACTTCGAGTCGCCATACTAAGGGTTCAGTTCTCTGCAATTCATGCGGGAACTGGACCCACTTCACCTGCACAACACTTGCCTCCAAGAAACACTACACAAACACCTGGACCTGTTCCTCATGCCCCTCCCTCTCCCAGTCAAATCCCTCACCTAAAACCCGTCCACCTCTCCTCCCCAGCCCACCTAACCTTCCCATATCATCCACTCCCCCCCCTAAAACCCGTCCACCTCTCCTCCCTAACCCACCTAACCTTCCCATACCATCCACATCCTCAACTCAACACACCACACCCCATCCTAATCCATTCCAACCCCCATCTCCTGCTCCCCAATCCCCACCCCCACCTCACCCACCCCAACCCCCAGCCCCTCCCTCACCCCCACCCCCACCCCATCCTCGTGCAGCAGCACCCAACATACATCGTGCACATAACATTAACATTCTTCAACTGAACATAGATGGCATCAACACAAAGAAACACGAACTCTCACACTTCATCAAACAACACAACATACACATTGCCATCTTACAAGAAACAAAACTCCGCACAACACAAAAAACACCCACATTTCATAATTTCACCACCATCAGACAAGACCGGGCTGTCGGCGGGGGCGGTGGACTCATCACCCTGGTACACAAAGAAATATCATACATAGTAACCAGTGTACAAACCAAATCCCTCCTCCCCCCAAATGATAACACAACAGAAATACAATCAATTAAAATACGCACTGGCAACAACTCCAACATAACCATCATAAACACATACATCCCTCCCCAAACATCCCCTACAGTACCAAATGAATACAGACCACACTTACAACACATCACAAACACCCCACACACCCCACACATCATCCTGGGTGGCGACTTCAACGCCAAGACGTCGGCCTGGTTTGTCGACAACCCCGACACAGACAGAGGGCTGGTACTACAAAACCAAACCGATAACCTCATCATCCTTAACGACATCCATCAACATACCCATATTCCTCACCAAGCCCTCTATAACCCATCATCTCCTGACATCACCTTTTGCTCCCCAGAACTCGCCCCCACAACATCCTGGAGGGTGGTCAGAACCTTAGGCTCTGACCACCTCCCGATCATTATCACCACCAAAACCAGACTCACCCCAGCTAGCCACAAACACACATACACCAATTATAAAAGAGCTAACTGGGAAGCATTCACAAATGAGACAGAACAACACTTCACAACTCTAAAACAGTACACCCATCATTAACATCAACAATGCTGTACACATACTCAATAAAACGATCCAAAACGCTGACAAGAAACACATTCCAAGAGGTAACAGGAAAAGACACAACCCCAACTTCACACCAGAAATTCAAAACCTCATCAGACAACGCGACATACTGAAACACTCCCCAGCACCCCACACACAAGACATCACACAACAAATTCAAGCACTCAACACCCAAACTAACAACAAAATACAAGAACAACAAAAACTAAATTGGAATAACTTCCTACAAACACTTGATCACAAAACAAACCCCAAAAAACTCTACAAAACACTAAACAGCATCACACTTTCCAACAGCAACACAACACAATCACATGCTGCAATCACAACAACAGACTCTACTCCTTCATGTAAACAACAAGCAAACACTCTCATCAATCACTTTTCACATGTCAGCCACCTAAAACCTCACAAAGACGACCGACGTGTCATCCGACGTAAGAGACAATTCCCCACAGACCCTGACTATACACCCTTCACCAATCACCAGACAAAGCATATCATCAACAATCTCAAGCACTCACCCGCCTGTGGCCTAGACAACATAAGCAACATACACCTCAGACACCTGGGACCACAAGGCATACAAGCACTCATTAACATATCAAACTACAGCTATTCACACAACACAATACCAGACATTTGGAAGCATGGTATCATCATCACATTCCCCAAACCCAACAAAGACCCCACGCTACCCTCCTCGCACCGCCCCATCACACTTCTTTGCTCCCCCTCCAAAGTCATGGAACGCCTAGTATTACAACTAATTACACCTGACCTACCCCTAGCTCCAACACAACATGGCTTTAGGCCACTGCACTCCACAAACACTCTTCTCACAGACCTTACACAAAGAGCTTTCGACGGCATCAACTCAGCTAGACCACCACACAGATCACTATTAGCCACACTCGACATTAGTAAAGCCTTCGATGCCATCCCCCGCCACAACCTAACAAACAAAATCTACAACACAAACATGCACAACAACACAAAAAGGTGGCTGGCCAACTTCCTAGCAGGCAGATGTGCACACGTATCTTTTGCCGGTCAGTCATCTAAAATCAGAAACTTTCCAAACGGAGTCCCACAAGGATCCGTCCTATCGCCCGCACTCTTCAATCTGTACATGCACGATATAACTACACCCAATACGCCCCAAATAAACTTAGCCTCCTATGCAGATGACATAACACTCACATGCACACACCATGACCCAAAAAGAGCAACAGATCTCCTTCAACCCTATCTCAACACACTACATGGTTGGTGCACTACAAACAGACTTAATCTAGCCCCAGCCAAATCCACCGCAACCCTGCTCACAAGTTGGACAGGAGAACACGAATACATCCCTCAACTCACCATAAACAACACACCCCTAACACATACACACACACCCAAAATCCTAGGAGTAACATATGATACTCATATGACATTCAAACAGCACACCACAAACATTAAAAAGAAACTGACACCCAGACTTAACGCCCTCAGGTCACTTGCTCACACAAAATTTGGACACAACAAAGAAACTACCACCACAGTATATAAACAATACATAAGATCAGTGATGGAATACGCAAGCCCAGCCTGGGCTTCTAACCTAGCTGAAACACATCATAAGACCTTACAGACTATTCAAAACAAAGCCCTGAAGATCATTACAGGCTGCACAGCTACTTCACCCACAGATCACCTACATCAAGAAACCAAAATTCTCAAAGTCAAAGACCATCTGGACATGAGAGGCACTCAATTCCTGGCAGCAGCCTCCACGAACCAAGACCACCCACTAAACTACATGGCAACACACCCACAGACACCAAGAAATATCAAAACAACACCCAGCACACGGTATCACACACAATTATTGTCCTCTCTCCCTCCCTGCCCACCCCGAACCAACTTCCAGAAGCACATCCATACTCATATCTCTCACCGATCCATCCACTCACTCACAGACAACACGCAGCTGCATGCACGACCTCCCGAAATCCATCCTTCCGAATCCTCCCTTCCTCGCGAGGACAGAGTCCACCTGGCCAGGCTGAGATGCGGACACCATCCAGCTCTCCTGAGCTATCAGAAGAGACTGGATGACTCCGTTGTCGACGCCTGCCCGGGATGTAACACAGCACCCCATACCATTAAACACATCATAGAAGACTGCATTTCACACAACCACTTACGCCAACAACACAATCTACACTCAATGAGAGCTCTGTGGGAAAGCCCGATCGTGGCCATGGCCTTTCTCAGGGACTCGGGGCTGTTCGGCCAGGCAGCTTAGGGAACAACAACAACAACAACAACTACGCTTAGAAGATATATTCCTCGGTGGTTACCACACACTCCTCTTTCCCCTATGCTCTTATATAGGGGAACTATTATGCCAGTCTTCCAGTCATCGGGTGCACTCCCCTTCTCCCATGCTAGTTTGCACATTTTCCATACCCATTCGATCACTATCTCACCACCATACCTCAACATTTCCCCACACACTCCATCTGTTCCTGGTGCTTTCCCCAACTTCACTCTTTTCATGTCTTCCCAAACTTCTGACCTCCTGATCCCCACCTCCTCCTCCACTACTTCTCTTCTTCTCCCTCCCATACCATATCCAGCTATGTTTGCTGGCTCTTCATTCCTTACATTTAGCAACTCATTGAAGTACTCCCTCCATCTTTCGACTCGCTCTTGCTTCTCGGCTAGCATTCTCCCATTCTTATCTTTCACACCCTTACTGTTTCCCTTGCTACCTTCCCTAACTTTCTTGACTTCTTTCCAGAACAGTTTCTTACTCTCCCTCAATTTTACACTCCTATTCCTTCCAAATTCCTCATCTACTCTTCTCTTACTTTCCTTCACTACTCTCTTCACCACCCTCTTACTCTCCACGTACCTCGCTCATTTCTGTCTCTCGAAATCTTCATTCCCTCTACTACCCAACCACTCTCTATATGCTTTCTTCTTTTCTTCCACAGCTATTCTTACCTTACACACATAAGTGTGTTTCGGTAATTATTCTCACCTCACACAAAAACTAAACAATGTGGAGTGTTCTAGTCATCACCCAATGCACGGCAACGATCATATCTACCTCCGGTATGCATAAAAACTTGGTTAGGCCATTTATTTGCAGAGATATGAGCATCGGTAAATGACGAAACTCGCAAGTTCGAAAGTAAACGTGGAATTCCCGCATAAAGTTTGCCGTCTTATTTCTCACCTCACACAATAACTACACAATGTAAAGTGTTCTAGTCTTCACCCAATGCACGGAAACGATCATATCTACCTCTGGTATGCATAAAAACTTGGTTAGGCCATATAGTTGCAGAGATATGAGCATCGGTAAATGACGAAAGTCGGGAGTAAAGGTTCGGCGCCCGGCTAGACCCTGCGTCAGTGTAAGTGTTGACCGTGTTAGCAAAATTTTGGATATTTGGGGTGTACCGCGTGCCACCAAATCCGCGTTTCCAAAATGCGCGTTACCGGGGGACCGACTGTACAAACTACGTACAGTAACAGAATCCAACCACATAATAGAACGGAAAGACAGTGTGAAAGACCTTGGGGTGTTAATGTCTGAAAATATAAGTTTCAAAGAACATAACCAGGTCAAAGTTGCGGCTGCGAAACGTCTATAGGGATGGATTCTGCATATATTTAAAACACGCGGTGAATTACCTATGATAACGCTCTTCAAATATCTAGTGCTACCGCGGCTTGAATACTGTAGCTTATTAACATCCCCATACAAAGCATGTGAAATAAATGAATTAGAGAGTGTACAAAGGAATTTCACTTCGCATATATGTTCGGTAAAACAGCTACACTATTGGGAGCATTTAAGAACACTGAAACTGTACTCGTTGGAGCGTAGAAGAGAACGTTACCTAATAATATACACGTGGAAAGTCGCAGAGGGTTTAGTACCAGACCTACATACCCCGATAGTCATGAAATTCAGTGATAGAAGAGGCTGGGAATGCAATATCCCCTGTATGAATAACAGGGGTGCTATGGGTTCTCTGAGAGAGGGCTGGTTATCACACAGAGGCCCACGTCTTTTCAACAAACTCCCATGACGAGTAAGAGACATGAGGGGCGTCTCGTTAGACAGCTTCAAGAGAGCCCTCGACGTCGAACTAAAAAAAGTGCCAGACGAGCCCATCTTCGCAGGGAAGCGTGCTGCCCCTTCGAACAGTTTGCTGCACCAAATCACCACCCAGAACGAGGGGTGGCGCGCTCCTCGGTGCCACTAGATGAATGACGAACACAACCTTAGGTTAGGTAGGCGTCTGGTAATAGATAGATAGATAGATTCAGTTTTAGGATAACCTTTTTTCAGTGACTTTACATGTTATTAACCCTTTTTGTTTGTGTCCTACAGGAAGCGAGTAACCCACCCAAGGGAGGCCACACCATCAAACCCAACGAGCCGCCACGGAAGTCCATTAGCAGTTGGTTAGCCAAGTGTTCCCTTCTATGATCTACCTCTATCACTTTTATACTCCCTCTTTGTTGTCAATAACCGGGATGGTTGGTCACTGATGCAGGATAGGGTGGTGGTAAAGGTCACTGGGGAGGGTAGGTCACTGATGCAGGATAATGGTAGGTCACTGGGGAGGATAGGTCACTGATGCAGAGTGGGTAGGTCACTGATGCAGAATGGTAGGTCACTGATGCAGAATGGTAGGTCACTGATGCAGGATGGTAGGTCTCTGGGGAGGGTAGGTCACTCAGGCAGGATGTCAAACCAGAGACCTTTTCCTTTCCTTTAAAGCTGGTGTCATACGAGCCTTTTTTCCGGTTATTTTCGATGAGCAAGTTTTTTCTCGTGCTATTTTGAGGCTTTTTCACACTGGGATAGGGAACTAGATTGAAGGTAAATTATATTAGGTGGCAGATCTCTGATATAACTGAAATTTTATGCCTGCCAGACTACAATTGCTCGGAAAAATTGACGGAAAAATCGCTCGTGTGACACCGCCTTAAGTCCTGGTTACTCAATATACTGTACAGGGATACAGGGTGTCTAACCAGAGACCTTTACCTGTCTTTTTAGTCATCATTACTCAATATACAGAGATCAATTAACCCCTTCAGTACCGGTCATGTCTCTTATATTTTGTTTTAGTCATGTTTAGACGATTTTATACGTCTTAGGAAGGGTTATGTAGGCGTCAAAAAGCTAATTATGATAAATTATACTCCGTTAATTTCTAGAGGTTATTCTACAGTTGGTGAACCTCTTCTGTACCGGCGACGTCCTCTTAACTTTATTCTGGCTACTATTGGATGATTTTATTCAGTTTAAGAATGCCCTCCAGCTTTTAACAGACTTCAAACTATCTCTTTTAACCCTTTGTACTACCACTGATCCTTTTTAGATTACATAAAATTGTCTTAATATAGCTAGAATAAAATTAAATTGACGTCGCCGGTACAGAAGGGGTTAATGCTTCACAGTTTTTATTATGCCCTTAACCCCTGAACTGCTAGAACTGTGCAAAATAAAAGACTAAGTTGAGGGAGGGAGGAAGGGGAGGTGGGGTATTATAATGTAAAACTTGCAAAATAAACAAACCAAAACTGGGACGACACAAGATAAATGCAAAAGAACTTATCAAAATCGCTATGTGGAAATAACGCTTAATAAAATAAAATTTTGAAAATAAAAGAACACAATCCACCACATAGGGTGTACATCACTACATGAGCAAGTCAATCTGGTTCCCAAGCAAACTGATCGCACATATAACAATGCACCATCGTCATGTTCAAGGAATTAGTCAAAATGGAGGGAAGGAGTGGAGGATGTGGTATGGAAAGCTGCCACTACTGTCTATGTGTCACCCAAATTTCAGATATTTCCTGGCACTGGCATGGTTTTTGAAGGGTTATTTTTACACGTTTAAATACCATGGCTTCCGAGAGGACCTACGCAGTCCATGGGTTAAGAGTAATAATACGGCCAATTAAAATGCAACGCCATGTCAATTTTCCGATATTCTTTCTCGTATTCATTCCAATTTTAAAACCAAATTGTCTGGGTTTGACAGCCTGGGTTACTGCTTGAATCCATACCTGACAGAGGCATAAAGGTGGGAAGCAACAATAAAGGGCCATTTCTTTCAAACATTTGTTTTCTTGGCTCCTACGTAACAAATTTGGGTATCACATATAATTCACAGATAATAGAGTATTTATTGCATTACTTATTCCAGAATTTTAGTTTCAAATGACTGCTTGCAATTGTGAGAATTTTCTAACTAACTAACCAATCATGAAACTATCTGGATTAACCCTTCAAACTCGGCTGGCCTCTGTTACGCCACACCGAACTTTCACCGCGGAACTCAGCTGGCCTCTTAAACTCCCACGCTCTAAATTTTCACAACCTCCTAACGGCATAGCGATGTCCGGTTAACGCCAGGATCAAGACAACAGTACAGTACGTACACCATTTTTCCATTAAGCTGATCTTTCTACCTATTACCATTGCTGAGCTACTGTATAAAGGTCATAAGGCCCCATATGAGACGATTCAGCGGGTATGGAGCGTAAGAGGACAGCCCAGGTGGAGGGGTTAATTTATTTGTTTTATCAAAAATAAAATGAAAAGTATGTTCGAGAGGAATTGCCCGAAGTGTGGGAATATCTAAACAGCATGCAAGGAGAAGCACCTTAGATGGCTCTATTCAGTTTAGGAAGGGGCTACAGTTCTGCCTCCCAATACGCGTAATCCTAGTGCACGAATCAGTACAGTACTACACAATGGGGGGGGGGGGGGAGATTACGCAAGGTGTGTTCACAGCGCACGCATCCTGGAGAAATAGTGAGGCAAATCGGCCATCACCTCTTAATTACCCCACAATAATACGGGAAGGCAGCGGCGCGGTGTGACGTGGCAGGCAACTAACATGAGCCACCAGGACAGCCCCCTCATTAATAAAAAATAACAAAAATAATTGTTGTTTGGTCTGTATTTATTTTGTGATTAATTTCTGGTGTGATGTACTTTAAAAAAAAATATCGGTAATGATTCCACCAACTCATAAAAAGCAAAAATGACACAATTATAATGTAAAACTTTCAAAATAAACAAACCAAAACTGGGACGACACAATATAAAGACACAATATATACAGGTCTCCCTCAATTTACGATTGGGTTACGTTCCTGAAAACCAGATCTTAAATAGAAAAATCGTGTAGTGAATCCTAAAATTAATGGGGTAAATGGGGATGCGTTCTGGGACCAGCCAAAACCAAAACACTAACGCCTAAAAACTTATAATAATATCGAAAATTGGGGCATTGGATAGTGAGGGAGACCTGTACAAATAACGCGGCACCATGGGACCGGGGGAGTGCTGGAGGCCCTTAGTGATCCTTGGTCTCTGGGTTTTCTCCTGGGTGACCTAGATGTATGGGAATTTTGTATTTTGATTTTCATGTTGTGTGGTGTTGCCCCTGTTCGGGCTATGTCTCCAGTCGGCCACCCCCAGCTATGAGGTATGTGCCTGAGTGTATACATACAGTTCAGTCGGCCTAATAAGTGATGTCTCGGTACCAATTATGTTTTGGTCAATAATTGGTATCAGCAATATTTACACATGATTTCCTTTTTTTTTAGTGAGATATACAAACATGTTCCTACACTTACCTACCCTATTCAACATCTTACAGACATTAATACAGCACAGAGCGAGCCAAACGTAATGACAGCTGAGACATGACTTATTAACGCCACTGTACATACACCATGGTATGTAAGGGGATGAAGCAGTGGTTGGAGGTGACATGGTACATGTAAGGAAAGCTATATGTAAAAAAGAAAAAATATATTATTATTATTATTATTATCTCGCCATACAACATTTTAACCTATTCAGTGCCAGTGACTTCCTTTTCATTATCCTCTTATGTCTAAATGTAGCCAAGATCAAATGGAAAGTCCGTCGCCGGTACAGAAGGGGTTAATCTGAATTATAAAGGAGTGTAGCTTATTTTGAGTACTGTACTGAACTATCTATTGGGATAATGAGTGGATTGCTCGGGATGTTTGAGACTGGTGTAGAGTTTTGTATTATATTGATATACTGCATACTGATATTTCATTAACCCTTTCATCACCATGATGTATTTTTCATCATATCCTCGTTACTGTTAACCCCTTCTGCACCGCAACGTTTTTGTAATTTTACTCTAGCTATATTTAGACGATTTTGTGCAGTTTAACCCTTCCTCCCCGGGCTCGCCTTCTAAATGACAGCACTGAGAGCCCGGGGGATATGGCCGAAATTTTTTGTAATAGGCTAGCCCTATCTTTGTTATTTTAACTGCTAGAGAATTCACACATATCTGAAATCGTAGCCCTGTTTCGTATCTGTAGACTGGCGTTGAGTAGAGCTCTCTAGGTCAACTGGTTCAGTTGTGATGACGATTTCCGTGGATAGAGATTCGATGCGATGTTAGCAATATCAGACAATAACAAAGACTTGTTCTTGTTCTCCAAAACAATAACAACAAAAGTCAGACTTCTCCTTCTTGTTTTGGAAGGTGCGCGTTGCTCCGACCGGCTTGTTTACATACGGTTTGACGCACGGCTTTCAAACCACGCTTAACCTCTCAGCTGCGCAGGGGGGGGGAAATTACACCATAGCCCTGTGTGGACCTATTTCACTGTTTCCATTCACTAAACTTGTTATCTTACCATAAATATCATTAATACTTATCCATATGCGCCTATTTTACGTATAATATGAAGATATTAACCTGTTACAACAATAAAACAAGTGGAAACAGTGTTTGGCTGGTCAAAATCGCGAAATGAGAGCGAGAGTTACATTCATCAAGTGTGAGCCAGCCTGGCCAACATCCACCCCTCACGATGCCTGGAGCGACACTGACGTCTCTCTCCTTATCTCTTTCTCTTTCTCATGCTTGGTAACACATATGACCATACCCTGCTAGCAACTCGCTATTGTTAGCACGAAAATATACCTAAGAATAAGGGAATAACAGGGAAAATAGGTGATAATTGAAGGGGGCCCCCCCCCCCCTTCAATTATCACCTATTTTCCCTGTTATTCCCTTATTCTTAGGTATTCTTAGGTATTCTTAGGTATTCTTAGGGGGGGGAAGGAGGGGATGTGGAGGAGTGATATTTGGCATGGCCATGGGGCAAAAAAAAAAAAAAACAAAAAAAAATGCTACTGGGTGGTTTAAATGTTTTTTTTTTAGGCCTAGTATCATAAGAGTTTTCCCGCAGATGACCGGTAAAACTCATAAGAGTCTCCCCGCACTTGACGGGTTAATAGGCTTTCAAACTTACGGATTTTAAAATGACACCCGGGCTCCTGCCCATCTGCCGCGGTGTCATTTTTAAATGACAACCGGGCAGGAAGGGGTAAGAATGATCTGTGGTGGTAAAAATAGTCAAGTGAGATACTGTAGTTCGAAGCCTGTTAACCCTCTCCGACATATGACGCGATTTTGAGCCTATTAGGGATACTTTAAAACCTTTGTTACCATCAGGGGTATTTAGAAACCTTTAGTTTAGTTACTTCAACCTCTGCAGTTGTCTTTGAGTTAGCTGTACTGTAGGCAGAAAACTAATTTTGGAGAGGTAATTATAAGAGTGAGAGAACTCTATTTCTTATTGCTAATCTGGCAACCTCTGCGTCATATGAGTCTGAAAGGGTTAATTGCTGGAGGCCCTTTTAGACTGAATAAAATTGTCTGAATATAGCTAGAATAAAATTATAAAGACGTAGCTGAATAAAATATTCTAAATATAGTATAGCTAGAATAAAATGATAAAGACATAGCCGGTACAGAAGGGGTTAAACTATTTCCTTTACCTTATAATCTTCCTCTGGGACTCCAAGGGGTAAATACGATCTCAATAAACCCTCTGAATAATATTAATCCTTGGTAAATTGCATAATATCGTCTGTTTGTAGCCATAATCCAAGGTCAGAATGGTGCTGCCGGGGGGGGGGGGGGGGAGATGGGTGTATTTATTTGCTTATTTTTTTATATTTTTTTATTATTTTATTAGTTGCCTCCCTAGACCTCCATCAAGCTTAAAAAAATGCCCACCCAAAACCCTCCTTCAAGATAAATTTTTACATTTTTCGATAGGAAAGTATCCTCGGGGAAGGCCAGTTCCTCTTAAATTACAGGCTCGCTATCGCTTGGCAGGAAAAAATTGACACCTAAATGACACAAAAATTCTTAATATTGACTAAAAAAATGGAGTGAAATGTCTTAAAATCGGCAAACTAACGGGCCGAACGTCTTATAATCTGAAAACTGATGGGGCTAAACTTGAGGAAGAAGGAGGACCAGAACAACGACCCATCTCCCCTTAAGAAAACTTTAGTTTGTTGTAAGCTTCCATGATGTTTTCCATATAATGTACTGTAGTTGTTGTTGTGTCAATACAGTATATATTATTCATTGGCCCCTCATCCCTTTCCAACAGATAGGGCTGGATTAACCCCTTCTGTACCACCGACATCTTTCTTTTTTTATACTAGCCATATTTAGAGGATTTTTTGCAGCTTAAGGAGGATCTGTGGTAGTAAAAACTAGCAAACTATTGCATGGATTCAGCTACTGTTGAGCTTAGGTTTTAGATGAATGCTGACTTAGCAAGGTCATACCAAGTTTGGTCTATTGTGCAAACAAATGCCTTTCGAGAAATGACATTTTTGACCTAATTATTTTAAAAGAAACGGTCGCGCCGATACGAACGGCGATTAGGTGGCACGTGATAATCAAAGTTAAGCACCACATCCTTCTGGGTGAACTACTTGACGTAGCAACTTTTGATTTTCACCGTACTGTACTCCAGAGGAAGATTGGGGCTTGATTTAGCAACTTCGTGGAACAATATGACTTCAATAAGTCTTGGAAACAATATGAAATCCTCTTATTTTAGTAATTATATAATGTAGATAATGTGATGGTAATGAAGGTGTTAAAGGGGGTCACCTGCTTTGTTTCTCTTTCTCTCCTTTTCTGTCTTTCTCTGGCTTTTATCCATTCGGCCCCATTCAGCCAACTGTTTTAAGATTAATGAATGGGGACAAAAGAATCTAGTTTCCTTTAATGCACAGAAAACCAAGTACTGTACATTCAATTTTCTAACCGACAGAATCTCACTGACTCCCATATATTTTTTAATGATGTAAATATTCCCACTTCCCCTAGTATTGACATTCTCGGTGTAACATTAACTACTAACTTGAGCTGGACACATTATGTTAGAAGCATTGCTAAGAATGCCTCTAAAAAACTGGGACTCCTGTACAGAGTTCGAGAATTCTTCACTGACGAGCAGTTGGCCATAATATATAAAAGTCATGTGCGTTCTCAGATGGATTACTGTTCACCTCTGTGGAGTGGAAGTGGAGTGGTTGCATTGAGGCAGTTGAACAAAATTCAAAATAAAGCTATTAGATTAATCAATAACCCTGCAATCACACAGGACCTTCCTACATTATCCATACGAAGAAACGTTGCATCCCTTGCATTATTCTACAGATATTTTCACAGCAATTGTTCCGAGGAACTTGCTTCAATTGTGCCGCCTCTCCACATCTTTCCCCGTAGAACTAGGGCAGCTGAGAGTGCCCATGAATTTACACTTTCTCCTCCACAATGCAGAACTTCTGCTTATCAAAATTCATGTATCCCCAGAACTACTACTCTTTGGAATTCACTTCCCTCGACTTGCTTTCCACAAACTTACAATCTACAACAGTTTAAATCCAGTTGTTACAAACATTTTATGAATGGAGGATGCCTTTAGGCACATGGACCTTTTTGTTTTATCTGTGTTTTTCTTTCCTCCGTTCATTGTCTCTTTAAAAAAAAAAAAAAAATTTTTATCCCCATCCAGGTGACAATTTTTTCCTGGCGAGCGATAGCGAGCCAGCATTGTATGGAGAAATCCGGCTTCGCCGGAGAAATTTTTGTATCGAAAAATGTAAACATTTAGCTTGCTGTCAAAACAAAAATATTTATATGCTGGCTCACAGAAAATGTTGACACCTGGATGGGGGTAAACGTCTTAAAACTGCTGAATAGGGCCGAATGGATACAAGCCAGAGAAAGAGAGAAAAGGAGATAAAAAAAAGTGGGTCACCCCTCTTGAGGTATGCATCTGTCATTTGTAGGCTTGCTTGCTTACTAAAAAAAAATCATTTTGTATATAATTTTTCCAGAGTTATTTAAAGAGTAAAGTAAATGTAGGGATACCTGGATGACCACACATTCAGCTTGGGCTGCTCATTGGCTGTAGGCGGTCGGGTCCCATTTTGTCAATTTTATACATACCTATATCTTATAATGACCTTAAGCTATATTTTGTATTGCTTTTTTTAGAAGACCACACCGCCCGCCACTTAGGTGGGGCATTCAGTCTCTGTAGCAGTTATGGTAATTTCTTGTTACTGCCTTATTGTAGCACGGTTAAGGGTGGTGTGGTGCGGATTCGCCAGTTGAAAGTGCTTCAGGGGGCCTTTGTTGAGTCTTGCTGAGACACTGTTAGTGCTATACCAACATCGGCCACTGTGATGACACGATGGGGCTGTGTTGTGGCAAGTCTTTATTGTACTGTACTACAGTAAAGAGACTAAAACCACACTCTCTGTGGATGAAGTGATCTTTAAACTTGTATGTATGTATGTATGTACAATCGCGCTAATAAGTGATGTCTAGGCACCGTGTATGTTTTGATCAATAATTGGTATCGGCAATATGTAAACTTCATTTCTTCTTATCGAATGAAATATAGAAACATGTTCCTACACTTTCCCACCCTATTCAACATCTGACAGACATCAATACTGTACATCACATAGCGAGCCAAACGTAATGACAGCTGGGACATGACTTATTAGCGCGACCGTACAATCTTAACCACATCAATCAATCAATCAACGGGGGCATACACCATGGCAACAGGACTCCACTCCTGGGGATCCCCCCAGGTGAGTCTCCAGGCATCTGGCCGGCCCATATCAAGTATCCTATCGCAAGTGGGTTACAGATTTCCCTCGATTTATGATTGGGTTACGTCCCTGAAAACCCCATCTTAAATAGAAAAATCATATAGCAAACCCTAAAATTAATGGGGTAAATGGGGATGCATTCTCAGACCAACCCAAACAGCTAAAAACCTATAATAATATTACAAATCGGGGCATCGGATAGTGAGGGAGACCTGTATTTTTAACCCCTTCAGCACCATGACATCGGATAGTGAGGGAAACCTGTATTTTTAACCCCTTCAGCACCATGACATCAGATAGTGAGGGAGACCTGTATTTTTAACCCCTTCAGCACCATGACATCTTTTTACATTTCTTTCCAGCTAAAGTTAGACAATTTTGTGCAGTTTCAGATGGAGCTATGATATTCAGAGGGTTTATTGAGATCGTTTTATGCAGTTTCAGATGGAGCTATGATATTCAGAGGGTTTATTGAGATCGTTTTATGCAGTTTCAGATGGAGCTATGATATTCAGAGGGTTTATTGAGATCGTTTTGTGCAGTTTCAGATGGAGCTATGATATTCAGAGGGTTTATTGAGATCGTTTTGTGCAGTTTCAGATGGAGCTATGATATTCAGAGGGTTTATTGAGATCGTTTTATGCAGTTTCAGATGGAGCTATGATATTCAGAGGGTTTATTGAGATCGTTTTATGCAGTTTCAGATGGAGCTATGATATTCAGAGGGTTTATTGAGATCGTTTTATGCAGTTTCAAATGGAGCTATGATATTCAGAGGGTTTATTGAGATCGTTTTGTGCAGTTTCAGATGGAGCTATGATATTCAGAGGGTTTATTGAGATCGTTTTATGCAGTTTCAGATGGAGCTATGATATTCAGAGGGTTTATTGAGATCGTTTTGTGCAGTTTCAGATGGAGCTATGATATTCAGAGGGTTTATTGAGATCGTTTTGTGCAGTTTCAGATGGAGCTATGATATTCAGAGGGTTTATTGAGATCGTTTTGTGCAGTTTCAGATGGAGCTATGATATTTAGAGGGTTTATTGAGATCGTTTTGTGCAGTTTCAGATGGAGCTATGATATTCAGAGGGTTTATTGAGATCGTTTTGTGCAGTTTCAGATGGAGCTATGATATTCAGAGGGTTTATTGAGATCGTTTTGTGCCGTTTCAGATGGAGCTATGATATTCAGAGGGTTTATTGAGATCGTTTTGTGCAGTTTCAGATGGAGCTATGATATTCAGAGGGTTTATTGAGATCATTTTGTGCAGTTTCAGATGGAGCTATGATATTCAGAGGGTTTATTGAGATCGTTTTGTGCAGTTTCAGACGGAGCTATGATATTCAGAGGGTTTATTGAGATCGTTTTGTGCAGTTTCAGACGGAGCTATGATATTCAGAGGGTTTATTGAGATCGTTTTGTGCAGTTTCAGATGGAGCTATGATATTCAGAGGGTTTATTGAAATCGTTTTGTGCAGTTTCAGATGGACCTATGATATTCAGAGGGTTTATTGAGATCGTTTTATGCAGTTTCAGATGGAGCTATGAAATTCAGAGGGTTTATTGAGATCGTTTTATGCAGTTTCAGATGGAGCTATGATATTCAGAGGGTTTATTGAGATCGTTTTGTGCAGTTTCAGACAGAGCTATGATATTCAGAGGGTTTATTGAGATCGTTTTGTGCAGTTTCAGATGGAGCTATGATATTCAGAGGGTTTATTGAGATCGTTTTGTGCAGTTTCAGATGGAGCTATGATATTCAGAGGGTTTATTGAGATCGTTTTGTACAGTTTCAGATGGAGCTATGATATTCAGAGGGTTTATTGAGATCGTTTTGTGCAGTTTCAGACGGTGCTATGATATTCAGAGGGTTTATTGAGATCGTTTTGTGCAGTTTCAGACGGAGCTATGATATTCAGAGGATTTATTGAGATCGTTTTGTGCAGTTTCAGACGGAGCTATGATATTCAGAGGGTTTATTGAGATCGTTTTGTGCAGTTTCAGACGGAGCTATGATATTCAGAGGGTTTATTGAGATCGTTTTGTGCAGTTTCAGATGGAGCTATGATATTCAGAGGGTTTATTGAGATCGTTTTATGCAGTTTCAGATGGAGCTATGATATTCAGAGGGTTTATTGAGATCGTTTTGTGCAGTTTCAGATGGAGCTATGATATTCAGAGGGTTTATTGAGATCGTGTTCTGCAGTTTCAGATGGAGCTATGATATTCAGAGGGTTTATTGAGATCGTTTTGTGCAGTTTCAGATGGAGCTATGATATTCAGAGGGTTTATTGAGATCGTTTTGTGCAGTTTCAGATGAAGCTATGATATTCAGAGGGTTTATTGAGATCATTTTATGCAGTTCAGATGGAGCTATGATATTCAGAGGGTTTATTGAGATCGTTTTGTGCAGTTTCAGATGGAGCTATGATATTCAGAGGGTTTATTGAGATCGTTTTATGCAGTTTCAGATGGAGCTATGATATTCAGAGGGTTTATTGAGATCGTTTTGTGCAGTTTCAGATGGAGCTATGATATGCAGAGGGTTTATTGAGATCGTTTTGTGCAGTTTCAGATGGAGCTATGATATTCAGATGGTTTATTTAGATCGTTTTATGCAGTTTCAGATGGAGCTATGATATTCAGAGGGTTTATTGAGATCGTTTTGTGCAGTTTCAGATGAAGCTATGATATTCATAGGGTTTATTGAGATCGTTTTATGCAGTTTCAGATGGAGCTAGAATATTCAGAGGGTTTATTGAGATCGTTTTATGCAGTTTCAGATGGAGCTATGATATTCAGAGGGTTTATTGAGATCGTTTTATGCAGTTTCAGATGGAGCTATGATATTCAGAGGGTTTATTGAGATCGTTTTGTGCAGTTTCAGATGGAGCTATGATATTCAGAGGGTTTATTGAGATCGTTTTATGCAGTTTCAGATGGAGCTATGATATTCAGAGGGTTTATTGAGATCGTTTTATGCAGTTTCAGATGGAGCTATGATATTCAGAGGGTTTATTGAGATCGTTTTATGCAGTTTCAGATGGAGCTATGATATTCAGAGGGTTTATTGAGATCGTTTTATGCAGTTTCAGATGGAGCTATGATATTCAGAGGGTTTATTGAGATCGTTTTATGCAGTTTCAGATGGAGCTATGATATTCAGAGGGTTTATTGAGATCGTTTTGTGCAGTTTCAGATGGAGCTATGATATTCAGAGGGTTTATTGAGATCGTTTTGTGCAGTTTCAGATGGAGCTATGATATTCAGAGGGTTTATTGAGATCGTTTTATGCAGTTTCAGATGGAGCTATGATATTCAGAGGGTTTATTGAGATCGCTTTATGCAGTTTCAGATGGAGCTATGATATTCAGAGGGTTTATTGAGATCGTTTTATGCAGTTTCAGATGGAGCTATGATATTCAGAGGGTTTATTGAGATCGTTTTGTGCAGTTTCAGATGGAGCTATGATATTCAGAGGGTTTATTGAGATCGTTTTATGCAGTTTCAGATGGAGCTATGATATTCAGAGGGTTTATTGAGATCGTTTTATGCAGTTTCAGATGGAGCTATGATATTCAGAGGGTTTATTGAGATCGTTTTATGCAGTTTCAGATGGAGCTATGATATTCAGAGGGTTTATTGAGATCGTTTTGTGCAGTTTCAGATGGAGCTATGATATTCAGAGGGTTTATTGAGATCGTTTTGTGCAGTTTCAGATGGAGCTATGATATTCAGAGGGTTTATTGAGATCGTTTTGTGCAGTTTCAGATGGAGCTATGATATTCAGAGGGTTTATTGAGATCGTTTTGTGCAGTTTCAGATGGAGCTATGATATTCAGAGGGTTTATTGAGATCATTTTGTGCAGTTTCAGATGGAGCTATGATATTCAGAGGGTTTATTGAGATCGTTTTGTGCAGTTTCAGACGGAGCTATGATATTCAGAGGGTTTATTGAGATCGTTTTGTGCAGTTTCAGACGGAGCTATGATATTCAGAGGGTTTATTGAGATCGTTTTGTGTAGTTTCAGATGGAGCTATGATATTCAGAGGGTTTATTGAAATCGTTTTGTGCAGTTTCAGATGGAGCTATGCTATTCAGAGGGTTTATTGAGATCGTTTTATGCAGTTTCAGATGGAGCTATGATATTCAGAGGGTTTATTGAGATCGTTTTGTGCAGTTTCAGACGGCGCTATGATATTCAGAGGGTTTATTGAGATCGTTTTGTGCAGTTTCAGATGGAGCTATGATATTCAGAGGGTTTATTGAGATCGTTTTGTGCAGTTTCAGATGGAGCTATGATATTCAGAGGGTTTATTGAGATCGTTTTGTGCAGTTTCAGATGGAGCTATGATATTCAGAGGGTTTATTGAGATCGTTTTGTGCAGTTTCAGATGGAGCTATGATATTCAGAGGGTTTATTGAGATCGTTTTGTGCAGTTTCAGATGGAGCTATGATATTCAGAGGGTTTATTGAGATCGTTTTGTGCAGTTTCAGATGGAGCTATGATATTCAGAGGGTTTATTGAGATCGTTTTGTGCAGTTTCAGATGGAGCTATGATATTCAGAGGGTTTATTGAGATCGTTTTGTGCAGTTTCAGATGGAGCTATGATATTCAGAGGGTTTATTGAGATCGTTTTGTGCAGTTTCAGATGGAGCTATGATATTCAGAGGGTTTATTGAGATCATTTTATGCAGTTTCAGATGGAGCTAGAATATTCAGAGGGTTTATTGAGATCGTTTTATGCAGTTTCAGATGGAGCTATGATATTCAGAGGGTTTATTGAGATCGTTTTATGCAGTTTCAGATGGAGCTATGATATTCAGAGGGTTTATTGAGATCGTTTTGTGCAGTTTCAGATGGAGCTATGATATTCAGAGGGTTTATTGAGATCGTTTTGTGCAGTTTCAGATGGAGCTATGATATTCAGAGGGTTTATTGAGATCGTTTTGTGCAGTTTCAGATGGAGCTATGATATTCAGAGGGTTTATTGAGATCGTTTTGTGCAGTTTCAGATGGAGCTATGATATTCAGAGGGTTTATTGAGATCGTTTTGTGCAGTTTCAGATGGAGCTATGATATTCAGAGGGTTTATTGAGATCGTTTTATGCAGTTTCAGATGGAGCTATGATATTCAGAGGGTTTATTGAGATCGTTTTGTGCAGTTTCAGATGGAGCTATGATATGCAGAGGGTTTATTGAGATCGTTTTGTGCAGTTTCAGATGGAGCTATGATATTCAGAGGGTTTATTTAGATCGTTTTATGCAGTTTCAGATGGAGCTATGATATTCAGAGGGTTTATTGAGATCGTTTTGTGCAGTTTCAGATGAAGCTATGATATTCATAGGGTTTATTGAGATCGTTTTATGCAGTTTCAGATGGAGCTAGAATATTCAGAGGGTTTATTGAGATCGTTTTATGCAGTTTCAGATGGAGCTATGATATTCAGAGGGTTTATTGAGATCGTTTTATGCAGTTTCAGATGGAGCTATGATATTCAGAGGGTTTATTGAGATCGTTTTGTGCAGTTTCAGATGGAGCTATGATATTCAGAGGGTTTATTGAGATCGTTTTATGCAGTTTCAGATGGAGCTATGATATTCAGAGGGTTTATTGAGATCGTTTTATGCAGTTTCAGATGGAGCTATGATATTCAGAGGGTTTATTGAGATCGTTTTATGCAGTTTCAGATGGAGCTATGATATTCAGAGGGTTTATTGTAATGCCCTCGAAAATGTCCCGCACCCACAATAATACTAACCCGAGTTGACGTCAGGTATAGCGTAAAATAGTCGTAGATGGTAAGTCCAATAAACTCATCACGTGATAACACCACGAGACTATCACCTGGTTCTTAAAAATCGGACTAAGGTTGCTATACTTTTAGTACGTCCGTGGTAGTACAGGGGGTTAGCGTGCGGGCCTGGTGGTGATGGTTGGGTCACTAACCAGGGTTCGAACCCCACCCAAGGCATCTCAAAACCTGTGGGTTTTTAGGGGGGTTAAATTCCCTTCAGAGGTTCGTACCCCGCGCCAGGTACCAGGAAAAGTTGATCCTAAAGGTAGCCTGGGGATATTTCAGGAGACCATGAATTCCCTTCACACCCAGCATAACATTGGCGGCAGCGGTGGTTCTTGATTCGGATAAAAGGTTGCATTACACTGCAAGTTTGGAACAGTAGAAGCATGGCAACATCGCGAAATCTTCAGCCACTCGCACACATTCCCAAGTATGATGTAAACACGTATGATATCACCAGTTACTTAGACATAATAAAGCCAGTGTACGATGTGGTACTTCATAATGACCGCGAAAAAATCGGCATTGCAATTGTGCATATTATACAGTTGGGAGAAGCCGTTTCCCAACTTGTTGATAAGCCTACCTTTAAAGAATTTATTCACCAAATGGTGGCACAGAATACGCCAGAGTTTACCTGGAACCAGTTTCGATCCTTCGTGATCCGGACCTTAGATCCACTTTTGGGTTCCCCCGTCGCCCCCAAAATAATAAAAGTCGACGAGATCAAGTATGAAGGGGATATAAATGTGACCCTCATACAACTCTACAGATACGTGAGGACCACGTATAGCTATGAAGATTACGACCAACAAAATGAACTCTTATTCACCGCATTGTTAAACATCCTCCCACCCCACATCACCGCCCATCTCGACCCGTATGGCTTATTCGAAGAACATATGCTCTCCATCAGAGAAGAATGCCTACGCAGTTCGATGAATCCCCTATCCAACCTTTCAGCCCCTATCCAAGACTCCGTGCACCCTTCCAAAATGACTTCCGGTGAAAGTCCAACCCCAGTGAACTCTTCCCCCACCAACCCTCCGCAGCCCCCCCCCAACAAGCCCCGTATTCTAGCTATGCCTACCTATCTAGGCCTACCACAACATATTTTCCCCATGACCCCAGAAATGTTCAGCTATTCCCCCACCAACAAAATTTCCCTTGTGACTGTTTTCCGTCGGTAGCTTGTGACAGTTTTCAGTCAGTAGCTCCCTTCCACCCCCACACAATTCACACCCCTAGAAAACTTCGAAACCCCAAACTTGACTCGCCCTCTCATGTCAAACAAACTCACCAGTCCCAGATAACCTCTAACCAGACCGAGACTGCCACCAAGAAAATTCCCCAAACTCGTCCTGTTAATGTCAAACAAACCCACCAACCCCAGATAACCGCTAACCAGACCGTGACTGCCACCAAGAAGATTCCTAAAATTCGTCCTGTTAACCCGGCAAGCGCGATAGGCCTCACGGAAGGCTTCCTATAGGGAACGCGATAGGCCTCACGGAAGCAGGACCATAAAAAAAGCCTTCCATAAAAAAAAAGGGCCTATCAAAACAAAGGAATTTGTCTCTAGGTGAGATAATTCCCCTCCAGTACTCATCCATGTAAATCTCACCCACCCCCCTCCCCTCCTTCCCCACCTTATTCCCCCCTCCCTCCCCTCCTCAATTATCACCTATTTTTCCTCTTATTATCATCATTTATCGGTTATTTTTCTCTCCCGCGATAATGTAGCACAAGTGGGTTGCATAAAAGATCGTTATATGCAACACCCAGACACCGGCACACACCGCCCCGCTCTTCTCAGTTGACTCCCAGACAGCGAGAGGGGAAGGCTGCCTGTCTCTCTCTCTCGCCTGAGATTATGACCGGGTGGCCAATATCTTCGTTTTTCACCACCCAAATGCTTTTCCCACTTATTTTAGCACTCTTGAAGGTTCATATATACATCATATATGTAAAATAAAAGCATACCGAAAACAAATAATGGTTTATATTGTAAATATAACGAATTCTGTCAGAATCCAGGGCTAGAAATGCACAAATAACTACCCTAGCACCTACGTCTATATCGCGCTTGTCAGGTTAACAACCCCAAATCAATACATAAGTCCTCTACCAATAACCCCTGTTCTACACCTAACTCTTCCCCCACCAACCCGCCGCATTCCCCCCAACAAATCCCGTTTCCTAACTCGCTCACCTCTCACCACCCTGACCCTCCCACACGCGCCGTTAATCCTCCCCTCACGCGTGACGACCTAGGGACCCAACCATGTTCCCCCCCTTCCCCCAGAAATGCTCAGCTATTTCCCCACCAACAAAATTTCCCGTGTGACAGTTTTCCGTCAGTAGCTCCCTTCCACCCCCCCACAATTCACACACCTAATAAACTTCAAAACCCCACACTTGACTCACCCCCTCATGACAGACAAACCCACCAATCCCATATAACCTCTAAACAAACCGTCACTGCCACCGACACACCCCACCCCTCTGATCCTCCCACAGGCGCCGTTAATCCCCCCCTCACGCGTGACTCCCACCAAAGTGATTTCCCCCCCCTCATGCGTACCGAACACCTGCTCACCAGTCGGTCCCCCACCATCATGAGCCCAGCTAAACTTTCAACCTCCACCAATTCCCACCAACAAAATCTCCCTTGTGACAGTTTTCCGTCAGTAGCTCCCTTCCACCCCCCCACAATTCACACCCAGCATTTCATTGGTGGCAGCTAGGGAACGTGACCAGGTAGCTACGTGGAGCACCCGTCACGCGAACCCTATACCAACAATATTGAGATTGCTGAGGTAATACAGCTACGATACCTTACGACCTTAAAATAGGCTAGGGACTAGCCTAGTTAAAGAAGGATGTAATGTAATGCCCTCGAAAATGTCCCGCACCCACAATAATACTAACCCGAGTTGACGTCAGGTATAGCGTAAAATAGTCGTAGATGGTAAGTCCAATAAACTCATCACGTGATAACACCACGAGACTATCACCTGGTTCTTAAAAATCGGACTAAGGTTGCTATACTTTTAGTACATCCGTGGTAGTACAGTGGGTTAGCGCGCGGGCCTGGTGGTGATGGTTGGGTCACTAACCAGGGTTCGAACCCCACCCAAGGCATCTCAAAACCTGTGGGTTTTTAGGGGGGTTAAATTCCCTTCAGAGGTTCGTACCCCGCGCCAGGTACCAGGAAAAGTTGATCCTAAAGGTAGCCTGGGGATATTTCAGGAGACCATGAATTCCCTTCACACCCAGCATTTCATTTATTGAGATCGTTTTATGCAGTTTCAGATAGAGCTATGATATTCAGAGGGTTTATTGAGATCGTTTTATGCAGTTTCAGATGGAGCTATGATATTCAGAGGGTTTATGGAGATCGTTTTGTGCAGTTTCAGATGGAGCTATGATATTCAGAGGGTTTATTGAGATCGTTTTGTGCAGTTTCAGATGGAGCTATGATATTCAGAGGGTTTATTGAGATCGTTTTGTGCAGTTTCAGATGGAGCTATGATATTCAGAGGGTTTATTGAGATCGTTTTATGCAGTTTCAGATGGAGCTATGATATTCAGAGGGTTTATTGAGATCGTTTTGTGCAGTTTCAGATGGAGCTATGATATTCAGAGGGTTTATTGAGATCGTTTTGTGCAGTTTCAGACGGAGCTATGATATTCAGAGGGTTTATTGAGATCGTTTTATGCAGTTTCAGATGGAGCTATGATATTCAGAGGGTTTATTGAGATCGTTTTATGTAGTTTCAGATGGAGCTATGATATTCAGAGGGTTTATTGAGATCTTTTTGTGCAGTTTCAGATGGAGCTATGATATTCAGAGGGTTTATTGAGATCGTTTTGTGCAGTTTCAGATGGAGCTATGATATTCAGAGGGTTTATTGAGATCGTTTTGTGCAGTTTCAGATGGATCTATGATATTCAGAGGGTTTATTGAGATCGTTTTGTGCAGTTTCAGATGGAGCTATGATATTCAGAGGGTTTATTGAGATCGTTTTGTGCAGTTTCAGATGGAGCTATGATATTCAGAGGGTTTATTGAGATCGTTTTATGCAGTTTCAGATGGAGCTATGATATTCAGAGGGTTTATTGAGATCGTTTTGTGCAGTTTCAGATGGAGCTATGATATTCAGAGGGTTTATTGAGATCGTTTTGTGCAGTTTCAGATGGAGCTATGATATTCAGAGGGTTTATTGAGATCGTTTTATGCAGTTTCAGATGGAGCTATGATATTCAGAGGGTTTATTGAGATCATTTTTACCCATTTGAGTCAGAGGCAGATTATAAACTAAGGAAAATCGTCTAATGGTAACCAGAGTACTGTATGACGAAAAGTACGTACTGGTGGTGAACGGGTTAAAAGGGGTATATTGTGCTGTTCCTCTTTTGGTTTGTTTGTTTTGCAAGTTTTACATTTTAATTTGCATGATAATGATGACGAGTGAATCTATTGTACTTGCAAAGTTACCTTCAGTTACACATTCAATGAAGCTCTCTAAGGGGAGATGGGTCGCTTTTCTGGTCCCCCTTCTTCCTCATGTTTAGCCTCATTAGTTTTCAGATTTTAAGACGTTTGGCCCATTAGTTTGGTGATTTTATGACCTTTCGCCCCATTTCACTTTTTGTGTCATTTAGGTGTTGATTTTCTCCTGGCGAGCGATAGCAAGCCTGTAATTTAAGTAGAATTCGGCCGGGACATTGTTCTATCGAAAAATGTACAAATTTGTCTTGGGGTGGCGTTTTTTTTAAAGTTTGATGGAGGTCTAAGGCAATTTATAGGAGGTGGACTTTATAAATAATATTGTCGCCTGGATAAATCTATGTTGAGACCAGCTCCTGATGCCAGTGCCATAGAGCCCACATATGTTGCTTGTTAAAAGTCACCAAACTAATGGGCCAAACGTCTTAAAACCTGATAACTAATAGGGCTAAACATGAGGGAAAACGGGGTGTCCCATGAGTGCATTATCCGGCAATATTCCACCAGCAAGCTTATTCTCTTAGGGGGGGTCACCGGCTTTTTTTTTATCTTTATCTCCTTTTCTCTCTTTCCCTGGCTTGTATCCATTTGGCCCCATTCAGCCAACTGTTTTAAGATGTTTATCCCCATCCAGGTGTCGATTTCTTCCTGGCGAGCCATAGCGAGCCAGCATTGTATGGAGACATCCGGCTTCTCAGGAGACATTTTTCTATCGAAAAATGTACAAATTTAGCTTGCTGTCAAAACAAAAATATATATATGCTGGCAGTGGCTCGTTACCGCTCGCCAGGAAAATATTGACTCCTGGATGGGGGTAAACGTCTTAACACAGTAGGCTGAATGGGGCCGAATGGATACAAGCCAAAGAGAGAGAGAAAGATAAAAAAACGAGGTGGGCTCCCTTAATATTTTGATGCTTTTTGGCATTGGCATCGGAAAGTAGATCGAAGGTAGATTATTAAAATGCCCCAGAACGAGAAGCCCACCACGGAAGCCACGAGCAAACACCACCAGGAAACGGGAACAGAAACACCCGAAGGAAAGGCCCACAGAACGAAAGGACCAGGTGACCAAGCCAACCAGTTAAGACAGGCCGAAGCCCGCAGGGCTAAGCAGCTCCAAACCACACCTGCCTATCCCTTCTAACCACTGACCCTTCCCCCACCTCGCGTATACACTACCCCTCATGTCCTACACCTCTACCTACATGATGATGAACATGAATACACCTTAAGTTAATACACCCATGCCCTGTCCCTAGGTTGAGCCAATGCCAACCAGTTCAGACAGGCCTAAATCTATGTATGTTTTTCCATCCAAGAAGCAATATGTTAACCCCCTGTCTTGCCAGACTAAGTTTCTGAAGACCAACCGCCCCCATAAATCTATGTATGTTCTTCCATCCGAGAAGTAATATGTTAACCCCCTAAAATACCTTGTCTTGCCAGACTAAGTTTCTGAAGACCAACCGCCCCCATAAATATATGTATGTTCTTCCATCCGAGAAGTAATCTGTTAAAACCCCATGTCATAATTGATAAGAAACTATGATACCCACGGGTACACCAGTGTATGTATAACCATTATTCCTGTAAGACCTAGACAGAAATGACTGCAGATGTTAGCCACCCTGCAGTACCTCTAATTCTTACCCCAACCAGAGATTGTATACACCACCCTCTGTTACCATTGTCTCGACGCCTTTCCACCACGAAACAATATCGAAGCTACCCCTACGAACTGCCGCTTTCTTTGATATATATGTCATAGAAAATGCAGTTCCCAGGAACAACTAGAATCAGCAAGAAATAGTGTCAGAGTAACAGTGTCCATAGCCATCGTATTGACGAGTAATAATACACCATGTTTTTCTCTACTTTTATCCACAGTCAAGCACACACCTACAGTTAACCTCCTCTTCCCCACAGTCCACATGATTCTATCATTTCCAAACTCATATACCACCACTTATTGCTCATCCCCCGGTAGCGTTTGGCTAACGTACCTTCCCTGTCATTAACCCCCAGGCTACGATACCAACTGTAGCCTAATGCCACCCCTATGCCCAGAGACCTTAGGGTCAAACTCCCACGTAACCCCCCTTAACCCTCTCCCTCTCGTTAACCCCCCACGCTCCTCAACTCCCTTCCCACCTAGCCTCTCCAGCATACCCCCTGAATATCCTTACCTTTTCCGTTACTAACATTCTCAAACCTTTTGTATATATACTCCTATCCAGCCTACCTTCCCCCAGTAGAAAGGAACACCATTAGAACTTTACTAACCCTTTGCATGCCATCTATTCCCTCACAACCCATTCACAACCCTGTACCAAATGATCGTCTGTGCGAGGCTAGCCGCCTCACCAGTGACTAACTTCTATTGCCATACTTCCAGATCAATGTGGCAGAGTTAGCAACCCAGTCTCCACCACATCCAACCACCCATACAATTAACAACCTAACCAAGTAAACCAGCTGATCAAGGCACCTTCGGTTTTGGTATTACGAACACCCACATCTGTCTCATAAACAGAGGGTTATTACAAACCCTTGTGATATGGCAAGCCCCCAGCCACAGCCGCTCCGACGACCATCACAGAGAAGGGACGTGCCCCTACCCCTTTCACCCACCCGAGGAGGGAGACTCCGACCCCTGCGGAGGTATACCTGACCCCTGTTTTGACTTCCGGGTCATTGACAGGTAGCACAGGAATTCTTCCTATCAATGACCTAACCATGTATGACTAACACCTTTACTAACCTCTATTAACCCCCAATAACCCATTAACCTTTCTTGCATACTCCGATAACCAAATTAGCACCTCAGCTATACCATAGAATGAAGACTGAACAATCTAAAAGACGCTCCTATCACAGCTGTCCCAATCCTCCTCGCAAAGTAGATCCAGTCTCTCTCCCCTAAATACTTCCAGTATAGCCAAAATAGTACCTCTTACTAAGGCTCAGTTATATCACATTATGAAGGCTCCATATAGCCATGTGCCACAACAGTAATCACCACCTTACCTAGTTCCCGTATCCATTGAGAGCTCAAATAAATCCATAAAAACTCGAGATCCCTATGGCCTACAGGGTCCAAAACCGAGCCTATAAACCAAGCTCCAGACCCCAGTAAAATCAGTTGAAAGATAGACACCAACCAGTGGCTGGCCCCTTAAGTTGACCTCTAGCTCTGCCCTTGTGTTGTTCCTGAGAATTGAGTTCCAGAGCCGGCAGACTCCGTGGCAGATTGAGATAGAAGCATCTGTCCACGTAAAAGACTCTACATGCACCTTATAACCTTCACATAAACCAGTGGGTATAAAAGAGTGTAGTCAGCAACGATCGCCAAGAGATCCGTCTTGAGAACTTCTACATATGGACCATCTGGACGGCCGCGGAACCAGTCGCTAGCCCCCAACCTCACGGACGCAAGATAACCAGGACCAGACCAATCAAATACGACCCAAGATTCACTCCATCAGTACTACAGTGTTACAGTGCTATGTAGATATTCACTTATTAATATTTCTACGAAGTGGCTATATCTTTGTCCCAGTGTAATTCATATATGACCATTCCATTAGGAAGTGCTAAGCGTATCAGTGTTCATTAACCTCTGAACTGCGCATGGGGGTAATTAGAAACGTCTGCCTGTGCTGACATATTTGAGCTGTTTCCATCACTAAAATATTCATTTTACCATAAATAGCATTAATACTTATCCATATGCGCCTATTATAGGTTGATTATAAAGGTATTAACCTGTTACAACAATAAAACGAGTGAAAACAGCGTTTGGATGGTCAAAATTGGCGATACAGGCCGCGAGTTACATAATGTATGGGTGAGGCAACCTCCTTTCCCGCCAATTTCCCCCAAGGCCACTGAGACACTGTCGATCGATACTCTCTCTCTCTCTTGCACTCGCTTGCTAACAGTGATGACAATGCCCTGCTTGCAACTCGCTAATGTTAGCACGAAAATATACCTCAGAATAAGGGAATAACAGGGAAAATAGGTGATAACTGAAGGAGGGGAGGAAAGTGGGGAAGGAGGGGAGGTAGAGGAGTGATATTTTGCATGGCCCAGCGGCAATTTTTATTTTGTTTTTCGATGTTTAAAATTGATTTTTTTTATCTGACTCTTAAGAGTCTTCCCGCAGTACGCCGGGGGAACTCTTAAGAGTCTTCCCGCAGCTCCCGGGTTAATTAACAGGCGATATTAACTCGTAATTACTCATATATCCAGATATTAATACATAACCGTGAAACCCTAGTGATATCTGATGTTCGCCCACTGATTTGCGTTCTATGTGTTTCTGATACAAGAATATAAAACTTAGATCAGTACCCCCTCAGGTTACTAGAATTCCCGTGCTCTAAAATATGCGTGTCTAATCTAGTCTATGAATTACTCCTTGTGCACCAGAGCTACTAGTGATAAATCTAACATTGAATATGAATCTATAAGTAATATTTATGGTCTCCAATATATAAACTTGTGAATAAAGCCAGTGATCAGAAGATTAATACCTGAACGTTGGAAGAGGGAGACTAGGCTCCATCCAGATCCACTTAATGCTAGTTTGTTTAACTTCTATCAATTGTCTTGTACGAATATTCATATCTTCTTATGCGTCAGATTAATCATCATCAAACAACATATAGAAGTGTCCCTAAATAAAAGTGATCGTGTGTCGTGTTACCGTGTGTTTATTTTGTGTTCTCTATTCCTCATACCTTGTTTTGTGCATGCAGCCTTCTATATCCAGTCAGTTAGAACTCACATTACCCAAGTTAATCCTGTAGAAAAACAGGGCATAACATTGGCGGCAGCGGTGGTTCTTGACTCGGATAAAAGGTTGCATTGCATTGCAAGTTTGGAACAGCCAGAACACGATAACATCATGGCGCACCGTTCTCACATCCCCATCCCACATTATGATGGGGAAACTTACGAGATCGAAACGTTCATGGACATAGTGAAACCCGTACTTGACCTAGTTTATACCACAGACGCAGAAAAGATAGCCGTGACATTAACGCACCTGGGAAAAGCCGTTTCCCTGGTTGCCTACCAAGTGCACCCTGCTCTCACATGGGACGAATTTCGCCCAATAGTGATAGAAGCCATTAACCCGGGAACTGCGGGGAGACTCTTAAGAGTTCCCCCGGCGGACTGCAGGGAGACTCTTAAGAGTCAGAGAAAAAAAAATCAACTTTTGACATCGAAAAAAAAATATATATATATTTTTATTTTTTTATTTTTTTATCTTTTTTTGGCCCCTGGGCCATGCAAAATCTCAGTCCTCTACCTCCCCTCCTTCCCCACTTTCCTCCTCTCCTTCAGTTATCACCTATTTTCCCTGTTATTCCCTTATTCTGAGGTATATTTTCGTGCTAACATTAGAAATCCGGTTGCAGGGTGTGGTCATCACTGATAGCAAGCGAATGCAAGAGAGAGAGAGAGAGTATCGATCGACTGTGTCTCAGTGGCCTTGGGGGAAATTGGCAGGAAAGCAGCTTGCCTCACCCATACATTATACAACTCGCGGGCTATATCTCCGATTTTGACCATCCAAACGCTGTTTTCACTCGTTTTATTGTTGTTTCAGGTTAATACCTTTATAATCAACCCATAATAGGCGCATATGGATAAGTATTAATGTTATTAATGGTACAATGAATATTTTAGTGACGGAAACACCTCAAATACATGTGCACAGGGAGAGGTGTCTAATTACCCCCATGCGCACTTGTTAGGTTAAGCCTTCGTTGGGCGTTTTCGTGGCCCACATCCGTATCCAAGACACTAAATTCGAAGGCGATCTAGATGCCACAGTGAATAAGATCGCCCAACATATAAAAGTGTCTTTCCCCACATTGACCTGAATCCAGCAAGAGCAGCCGATTCTGGTCAACCTTGTATCAATATTGCCCTCAGCTGTAAAAGATCATTTCCGTGTGCACGATTTCGTCGGATATCAAAAAGATCTCATCACGATCCGACGTATTTTGGCCGTGCGCACAGAAATACCCACCCAAATCGCTGTAATAAAGAGGTTTCCCACGCACCCGCAGCATCTCGACCACCAAGGCCCAAACCTTCAACTCCAAGAATGCCTACCCATCCTCATCCTTCCACAACAGACCGACCTACCCTTCCGGCAAGCCCCAACCCAGTAGGCCCCGGTTCCAACCTACCCAGCCACGCAGAATCTTCAACCGGAACAAAACCTACAACACCTACCAAAGTAAAAATCCTACATTAGTAATTATCAACCCCTATGATTTCCCTGCCTGTAGTGCTCAGTGTGCCCTCCATCAAATTCGTGACTCTGCCAAACCTCGCCCCTTTACTCCTCGCATTTCTGTAAATGAAGAGGAGTTGGGACAAGAGGAAGAAATGGAGGAAATGCACACCGGAGAAATAGCCCCTATCATGACCTCAGACGATACCGAGGAAACCCTGGAGGAGGTAGATACCGACTCCCAGGATTTTTAAAGTACCCCCCGCCCACGATGGCCTCGGCGGGGGACGCCATAACTGACCGCACTGCCCCCATTTACTACATGGCCAAAATCAAGGACATTCCTGTCCGCTTGTTAATCGACACGGGAGCTGCCAAGTCATGTTTGTTCAAGTCTTATTATGATCAACACCACCGACTATTTGGCCCCTTGTTACCTACCAAATCAGAACTAATCTCAGCTGCTGATACCTACTTAAATCTCCTAGGAGACACTTTGCCCCTGTCAGTAACTACTCCTGCCCCCCATGCTCGTTGTTATCACCCGTTCACCGTATTTTCCTCCCACTGTAAACATTACGATGGTTTCCTTGGACTTGACCTCCTTCAAAAACTCCAGGCCCAGGTTGACTGCGGCCAGAGGCTGATCTCATTCAAAAAAAAAATCCAACCCAAAGCCTCTGACAAACCAATCACGCAGAAACCTATTCACAAACAGAAAAAACACCTCCCCCCTCAACAAACTCTGAGTCAGGATTACCAAGTTGCAGCTAGCACTAAGGTAACTCCTAACCCCTCCCCTTGCCCCGAGTTCTCTCAAAATATCACTCATTTCGTTGAAAAAATGCCTCAACAAACGAAAGAAGACAAGTCCAAACAACTCCCTCTCAGTAATCCCCCCATTTCTCCTAACTCTGTCCAGGATCAATCCTCCCATGTTTCCAGGGCAGACTCTGATGTATGTAAAAACCATTCTACCAAATATTTATGTACACATGTTTCCAGGGAAAATGCCGACCTATGTACCCAACAATGTTTTCCCCATGCCCCCAGAAATGCTCAGCTATTCCACAACCAACAAAATTCCCCTTGTGACAACTTTCCGTCAGTAGCTCCCTTCCACCCCCACACAATTCACACCCCTAGAAAACTTCAAAACCCCACACTTGACTCGCCCTCTCATGACAGACAAACCCACCAATCCCATATAAACTCTAAACAAACCGTCACTGCCACCGACAAAACTCCCCAAATTCGTCCTTTTAACAACCACAAATCAGTACATCAGTCCTCCACCAATAACCCATGTTCTATATCTCACTCTTCCCCCACCAACCCTCCGCAGTCCCACCAACAAATTCCGTTTTCTAAATCACTCACACCTCACCATGCTGATCCTCCCACACGCGCCGTTAATCCCCCCCTCACGCGTGACCCCCACCAAAGTTCCCCCCCCCCCCCCCCCTTATGCGTACCGAGTACCTGCTCACCAGTCGATCCCCCACCATCATTAGCCCAGCTGTAGTTCAAGATAAATGTCAAATTCCCCCCCGCCATCAAAAATGGGTTAACCTTCGACCCATACCCCAAACTCACATGATATTTTCCCCCACTACCACGTCCACCAACCCCAATCGTTGCCTCTTACAACCCGCCATCATTTCCGCTCGCATCAACCACATTCTCGTGGCAAATATCTCTGAAGAATCCCTGACATTACCAAAAGGCCTCATCATAGGAGACCTCGAAACTTTTGATGACCTCCCCATAGATTCCAATGACACCCCTACCAGCCTCAAATTGCCCCCTCTCCCTGACACATTATCCGACCACCAAAAACACAGCATGTACGAACTATTGCTAGAGTTCAGTGACGTGTTTGCCCAACAACCCACTGAAATCAGACAGACTGATGTGGAACAACACATCATTAACACCACAGGCCCCCCCCATAAGACAACCATCCCGTAGAAAAAATCCCATACAATGCCAGAAAGAGGAACGCCAAGTCCAAGAGATGTTAGAGGCCGGAATTGCTACCCCGTCCATTAGCCCCTGGTCTTCCCCTGTTGTCCTAGTAAAAAAGAAAGATGGGTCAACCCGTTTTTGCGTCGATTACAGGAGATTGAATGACGTAACCATTAAGGACGCTACGCCATTACCCAGGATAGACGATTCCCTTGACTCCCTATACGGATCCAGATGGTTCACTACCCTCGACTTGCAAGCAGGGTATTGGCAAGTGCCTATCAAGGCAGAGGACCAAGAAAAAACAGCATTTTCCACTAGTGGTGGCCACCACTACGAATTTAACGTCCTACCTTTTGGCCTCTGTAACGGACCCGCCACTTTCTCCCATTTGATGGAAGCGGTATTACATGGCCTGACCTGGGAAACATGCCTAGCGTATCTAGACGATATTATTGTGTACTCACAAACCTGGGAAGAACACCTCCTCAGGTTGAGACAAGTTCTTCAAAGAATCTGCGCCGCCGGGTTGAAATTAAAACCCTCAAAGTGCGAGATTGCACGAAATAAGGTAGATTTCCTCGGCCACGTAATATCTGAACATGGTATTGCACCAGACCCAAAGAAACTTCAAGCCATACAAAACCAACCCCCACCCACCACCGTTAAAGGAGTACGTTCTTTTCTAGGTTTAGCCACATACTACAGACGTTTCGTCCCACACTTTGCCGCAATAGCCAGACCCCTCCACCAACTCACCCACAAGGACACCACATTCACCTGGACACCTGAAAGAGACCTCGCTTTTAACATTTTGAAACAAAAGCTAATCCAAGCCCCTATTGTCGCTTTCCCTGATTACCATAAACCTTTCCGTCTTTATACCGACGTATCTCTGTACGCCATTGGTGCAGTTTTAGCTCAAGTAAGAGACGGAGAGGAACATGTGATAGCGTATGCCAGCTCCACACTCAACCAAGCCCAACAGAATTATGCAGCCACCAAGAGAGAGTGCTTAGGGATCATTTGGGCACTCAACCACTTCAGGTCATTTGTGTTGGGCGCAAAACTCGATATAATAACCGACCATCAATCTTTGCAATGGTTGCGTAAGTGCGAAACCAACTCAGCCATCTTAGTACGCTGGAGGGAGACACTAGAGGACTACGATTTTACAATACAGTATCGTCCAGGTAAACTTCACACCAATGCAGACGCCCTGTCACGTTTGCCAGTACCGAAAGACCCCCCCACCAACCTAGCCGCCTTACAAAACACTGAGCTCTTATCTACCCCCATCCACCAACATAATTCCCCCCCAGCACCCTCACTAATTCAATCTTGGGAAACAAGAATCAGACCACCCTGGATACCGTTAAATGTCTTCAGGAAACTGACTCGCTGGGGAGATCAACTTGCCACAGACTCTGGTCACATAGTCCTAGACCCCACCATTGCCCACGACTACATGATTGCCATCCACGAGGGAAACGGCATACACCTTGGACAAAAGAAGATGTTAAAAATCTTCGCGGATCAGTACTGGACCCCCAACCCCTCCAAGATTGCACAACGCGTGACAGAATCCTGCAAACCTTGTTTATTGGGGAAGGATAGATCACGCACCCCAGGCCCAGCTGGTACCATTTCTGCCAACAAACCGTTCCAAGTCCTATCCTTCGACATCATGGGCCCGTTTCCTTCTTACGCTGGCAACCGCTATATCGTCACATTTGTTGACGTATATTAAAAAATGTTAATAGCCTGCCCAGTTAAAGACCACACAGCCACCACCGTCGCCACACTGCTTGCCACAGAAGTGTTCCCTATATTCGGCCTTCCACTTGCTCTTCTATCCGACAATGCCCCCGAATTTAGTGGACACCTTTGGCACCAGTTCACCCAACAATGCGGTATTAAGATCAAACACTCATCCCCGTACTGGCCTCAAGGAAATGCTATATGCGAACGCAGCCATCGCACCATCAACAACCAGTTACGTACCAAAATGATTGCTCTTAACACCTCAGACTGGCCATCACAGATAAAGATGATACAATGGGGCATGAACACCTGTCCCCGAGAAGGCGGTATTTCCCCTCATGAACGTGTTTACGGCGTACCCCCCCCCCCTGTTACTGCCGTTCCACCATCACACTCACCTCCCTTCCAACACCTCCACAATTGACCCATTGCAACATCTGCAAAACACCCTCCATACCGCCCAAACCTGTCAAGACACCAAAACTGATAACCCCGAAGATAAATACCCTTTCGCCATCCATGACACCGTAATGGTAGCCAACCTCCCTGTCACCAACAAATTAGGCCCTCGCTATGTCGGCCCCTACACCATCATACAAGTCCCAAATGCCTATCAAGTCACCATTGATTATCACGGCGTGACTCGCACGTTCCGAACTAGATTCGTCCGAGCTTTTAAACCTCTAAAACCACAAGACATTACCCCACCCCACACGTCCGACCCTGAATTGAACACCCCTACTACCCCTCCCACTCAGGCTATGAATGTTCCCCTACAAACCCCTAAGGGCCTAAACCCTCCAGCACCGAACCGGCCGATCATTCCTCAACATACCCCCCAAACTAACCTCCACAAACCCCAAGTCCCCACTATCACACCTTCCTCCACCATGACCCATTCCTTCACTTCTGATAGTCAAGTACCTCCCCAACTTATCCAAGTACGAAAACCTCCACCCACAACCCCGACCACAACGGAAACCCTCCCGTCTAGCCCTGACGTACCTCCACCAGGCACCACAGTAAGAAAACCACCACCCCCACCTAAAACCAAGTACACACCCAACTGCACCACACAATCTACCTCAGTAACCTCACGCTACAACTTACGCCCACGACTAAAAACTTTTAAAACCTCCAGAAAACACACCCTGCTAACCAAGTTCCGTAGGGCTGCCAGACCACTATTCTCCTCCTCTTCTTCTTCGTCGAATTCTCCTCCACAAAGGGAAAGAAGACGAATAATCACAAGTAAACACCATAACCCCTCTAACTATATTCCAAAAATAACCACCCCCACCCTCCCACGAAAGAACATACCTTCCCCTTCAACCTCATCCCCTCTCAACCCCCACCTCACCCCGAATGACCTGCTAGATCTACCCCCCATCAAACCGCCTATTTCCACCACCATCAAATCACCAACCCCACCAAAGAACACACCCAACACATTTTCCTACCCCCAACCCTCCAATTAAACCTCCACTCCCTACCCACCCGTCTAGCCCCCCCCCCCCCCCCCCCCCGCATCCACCCCTTTCCCCTCCACTATCCCTGCGACCCCACCCACGCTTCAACCAACCTCATCAAAACCCCCACCAACCCCCCCTAAAAAGTACTCTATGCCAACGACCAACCCCTCCTCACACACCACGTCTAACACACAACTAACTCCTAACCAAAGCCCCTCCAAACTGACGTACCCGACCTCCACACCCCCACTTGAATCCCCCCACAAAGTCGCCCCTGAGAGAACCCCCATACATACCCCCACCCAATCCTCTCCCATTCCGCCTACCACCCTCACTCGACAAAAACCTCCACACGCATCTACCTCTCAAATAACCCCCTACCTCACCCCCACTAAATGCCCTCCACCTGTAAAGCGTTCTTCCCCTCAATATAAAACATCGTCGAGCGACTCAAGTCCCACTACAAACATCTACCTTCCCACCAGAACCTCCAAAGGTAGAATCATCAACAGACCCATCAGATTTGAAGACAGTTATGTAAAAACAACACCCCGTTCTTACACTAAAGACCCAAGCCACACAACACACACACCCCCTTTCTCACACACCTCCATCACGCACCTTACCTAAACCAATATTGCACATTGCCTCCATATATTTTCTCAGCCTGCAACACCACCCAAGAAAACCCCCAAAACCCCAGACTAATATTCCCCCTTCACCCCCAGCTCCGTTTTCACGCGTTAGTCCCTCCCCTTCAGTTATTAACCCCTTCACCACACTGAAGAGGCCTCCTGTCAGTCCCACACACCTCACTCGATACATGACCTCCACCATGAACAAATCCACACCATTCGTCACCCCCGTCCCTACCCCCACGGAGGAAGAATACACACCGTTCATAAGAAAGGTTAAAGTAAAAACGTTCACAGGACGCTTAGCCCGTCTACAGCGCCCACATCAAGCCCGGGCAACCGCCTTCCACAACACCGAGGACACATTCCTACAGGTCTACATAGACCTGCAAAAGAAACCTGACCCTCGCTCTCTTGTTAGTGGGACCTTCTAAATACCCTCAAAATGACCCACCATGACTATGCTTCTTTTTACTTCACCCTTGAGGCTCGAGGACGAGCCTACAACGAAGGAGAGGGAAGTAAAATGCCCCAGAACGAGAAGCCCACCACGGAAGCCACGAGCGAACACCACCAGGAAACGGGAACAGAAACACCCGAAGGAAAGGCCCACAGAACGAAAGGACCAGGTGACCAAGCCAACCAGTTAAGACAGGCCGAAGCCCGCAGGGCTAAGCAGCTCCAAACCACACCTGCCTATCCCTTCTAACCACTGACCCTTCCCCCACCTCGCGTATACACTACCCCTCGTGTCCTACACCTCTACCTACATGATGATGAACATGAATACACCTTAAGTTAATACACCCATGCCCTGTCCCTAGGTTGAGCCAATGCCAACCAGTTCAGACAGGCCTAAATCTATGTATGTTTTTCCATCCAAGAAGCAATATATTAACCCCCTGTCTTGCCAGACTAAGTTTCTGAAGACCAACCGCCCCCATAAATCTATGTATGTTCTTCCATCCGAGAAGTAATATGTTAACCCCCTAAAATACCTTGTCTTGCCAGACTAAGTTTCTGAAGACCAACCGCCCCATAAATCTATGTATGTTCTTCCATCCGAGAAGTAATCTGTTAAAACCCCATGTCATAATTGATAAGAAACTATGATACCCACGGGTACACCAGTGTATGTGTAACCATTATTCCTGTAAGACCTAGACAGAAATGACTGCAGATGTTAGCCACCATGCAGTACCTCTAATTCTTACCCCAACCAGAGATTGTATACACCACCCTCTGTTACCATTGTCTCGATGCCTTTCCACCACGAAACAATACCGAAGCTACCCCTACGAACTGCCGCTTTCTTTGATATATATGTCATAGAAAACGCAGTTCCCAGGAACAACTAGAATCAGCAAGAAATAGTGTCAGAGTAACAGTGTCCATAACCATCGTATTGACGAGTAATAATACACCATGTTTTTCTCTACTTTTATCCACAGTCAAGCACACACCTACAGTTAACCTCCTCTTCCCACAGCCCACAGTCCACATGATTCTATCATTTCCAAACTCATATACCACCACTTATTGCTCATCCCCCGGTAGCGTTTGGCTAACGTACCTTCCCTGTCATTAACCCCCAGGCTACGATACCAACTGTAGCCTAATGCCACCCCTATGCCCAGAGACCTTAGGGTCAAACTCCCACGTAACCCCCCTTAACCCTCTCCCTCTCGTTAACCCCCCCACGCTCCTCAACTCCCTTCCGACCTAGCCTCTCCAGCATACCCCCTGAATATCCTTAACTTTTTCCGTTACTAACATTCTCAAACCTTTTGTATATATACTCCTATCCAGCCTACCTTCCCCCAGTAGAAGGAACACCATTAGAACTTTACTAACCCTTTGCATGCCATCTATTCCCTCACAACCCATTCACAACCCTGTACCAAATGATCGTCCGTGCGAGGCTAGCCGCCTCACCAGTGACTAACTTCTATTGCCATACTTCCAGATCAATGTGGCAGAGTTAGCAACCAGTCTCCACCACATCCAACCACCCATACAATTAACAACCTAACCAAGTAAACCAGCTGATCAAGGCACCTTCGGTTTTGGTATTACGAACACCCACATCTGTCTCATAAACAGAGGGTTATTACAAACCCTTGTGATATGGCAAGCCCCCAGCCACAGCCGCTCCGACGACCATCACAGAGAAGGGACGCGCCCCTACCCCTTTCACCCACCCGAGGAGGGAGACCCCGACCCCTGCGGAGGTATACCTGACCCCTGTTTTGACTTCTGGGTCATTGCCAGGTAGCACAGGAATTCTTCCTATCAATGAACTAACCATGTATGACTAACACCTTTACTAACCTCTATTAACCCCCAATAACCCATTAACCTTTCTTGCATACTCCGATAACCAAATTAGCACCTCAGCTATACCATAGAATGAAGACTGAACAATCTAAGAGAGACGCTCCTATCACAGCTGTCCAAACCCTCCTCGCAAAGTAGATCCAGTCTCTCTCCCCTAAATACTTACAGTATAGCCAAAATAGTACCTCTTACTAAGGCTCAGTTATATCACATTATGAAGGCTCCATATAGCCATGTGCCACAACAGTAATCACCACCTTACCTAGTTCCCGTATCCATTGAGAGCTCAAATAAATCCATAAAAACTCGAGATCCCTATGGCCTACAGGGTCCAAAACCGAGCCTATAAACCAAGCTCCAGACCCCAGTAAAATCAGTTGAAAGATAGACACCAACCAGTGGCTGGCCCCTTAAGTTTACCTCTAGCTCTGCCCTTGTGTTGTTCCTGATAATTGAGTTCCAGAGCCGGCAGACTCCGTGGCAGATTGAGATAGAAGCATCTGTCCACGTAAAAGAAATCTATGTGCACCTTATAACCTTCACATAAACCAGTGGGGATATAAGAGTGTAGCCAGCAACGATCGCCAAGAGATCCGTCTTGAGAACTTCTACATATGGACCATCTGGACGGCCGCGGAACCAGTCGCTAGCCCCCAACCTCACGGACGCAAGATAACCAGGACCAGACCAATCAAATACGACCCAAGATTCACTCCATCAGTACTACAGTGTTACAGTGCTATGTAGATATTCACTTATTAATATTTCTACGAAGTGGCTATATCTTTGTCCCAGTGTAATTCATATATGACCATTCCATTAGGAAGTGCTAAGCGTATCAGTGTTCATTAATTAACAGGCGATATTAACTCTCGTAATTACTCATATATCCAGATATTATTACGAGCGGCCATGCGGGTTTATTATATTACCGCCCCGGGGGGGTTTTTTTAGCCAAATAGGGCTGTTTGACGTGTATTTATGCCTAAATAAGACACAGAACGTAAAAACAAAATCCTTCCCTGAAGGGATAAACAGAGCTTCCGAATGACCACCATACGTCCTTTATTCCGATGGGCTAGTTTCTTGCAATAAGTGCAAAGCGAGTGCAAAAAGCATGTAATTAGCCCCTTTCCCCAATAATTCATATGTAGCGAGTGAGAGAGGGAGGAGGGGAGCTGAGATCGTTGGGGCAGTAGTCACCGCGTGGGTCTGGAGCAGTATACGCTAGCTAGTCTCCTGCCACCACTTGTCTCGCTCCTCAGAAACCATTACGGGCTGAAATTGCCACTCGACCTATGTCGGAGCGCTCCAGCCACATAGTCCAGTTATGTAACTCGATTATGTGGGAGCCGCTAATTAAGGGTAATAATAACCGTGAAACCCTAGTGATATCTGAATGTTCGCCCACTGATTTGAGTTATATGTGGTTATGATACAAGAATATAATACTTAGATCAGTACCCCCCTCAGGTTATGAGAATTCCCGTGCTCTCAATACTCGTGATAATCTAGTCTATGAATTACTCCTTGTGCACCAGCGCTCCTAGTGATAAATTTAACATTGCATATGGAATCTATAAGTAATCATTTTAAGTCTCCAATATATCAAAATGTGAATAAAGCCAGTGATCAGAAGATTAATACCTGGACAGTTGGAAGAGGGAGACTAGGATCCATCCAGATCCACTTAAGGCTAGTTTGTTCAACTTTCTATCAATTGTCTTGTACGAATATTCCATATCTTCTTATGCGTCAGATTAATCATCATCAAACAACATATAGAAGTGTGTTCCTAACTAAAAGTGATGGGTGTGTCGTGTTACCGTGTGTTTATTTTGTGTTCTCTATTCCTCATACCTTGTTTGGTGCATGCAGCCTTCTATACCCAGTCAGTTAGAACTCACATACCCAAGTTAATCCTGTAGAAACACAGGGCATAACAATAACATACGAGTACCGCGGAGTCAAAATGGCGTCTATATGCTAAAACCTAGCGGGAACCCTACAATATAAACTTACCCATAGCGGTCAATTCAAATGGCTAATCTCTTGAACAAACAGTAGTGCCAAAGTAGCATACATATAGCTAGATCTAGAGGAATTTACTTCGATCTAATAGCATTTTCTGGCATCTAGTGACATGAATTTAGTTATGTTTTAGGAATATTAGCGATATTAAACGATATTAGAGAGATCATGGTATTATTCTATATATTGTTGCCAGTATTTTACTATCTAGCGACATTCTAGCAACTTTTGAGAATAGATCTACCGCTATTTTGTTTTTAGTTTTGGTAACCCTGGGACCAAACTGGTTATTTATTTCTCTCTTGGATATTTATTATCAACTGTCCAAGGCTGTAGGTGGGTACAATTGACAAAGATGGAGGTAAATCTGGAGTCATACATAGAATATAAGCTAATTTAGCAAGGATTGGAGCTGGAATGAATGTAGTATTGGTAAGTCTGTAAAACAAATCCAGGCTAGCTTGTGAACCACTGTGAACTGGTCTTAATTTTGGCTGTGTTTTCAAGAGTGGGGGCCACTCTTGAAAACAGTTGATAATAAATATCCAAGAGAGAAATAAATAACCAGTTTGGTCCCAGGGTTACCAAAACTAAAAACAAAATAGCGGTAGATCTATTCTCAATGCTGATGTCATCACTTCCCTTAACCCACTGAACCCCAGCGACGCAGCGTTTGCGTCAGCAATGTATGTAACGCTAAACCCCAGCGATGCAACAGTTGCGTCAGTGTTACTCCGGTCCCAATTACTTCGGTCCTATGGCACCTAGAGGGCTCAAATTTGTATCCCACGCACCCATGCCGATGGTTGAAAACTCTCAAAGTTCAACCGCGTGCGCGTGAGCGCGCAAAAACATGTTTTTTGGGGGAAATTGCCTTCAATTATTTACTCTTGTAAAATCCGTTTTTGGGGGCTCCGCGTAGGACCATTTTTTGTGCTTTTTGATCGTTTTTTTTTCGTGGTTTTTCCTTCATTCCTAACCCATTCGCTATTGTTTCTGGAAAAATAACTTTTTTTAAAACCGGCTGGTCCCTGGTGGTACATTTATTAATAACTAGCTGGGGCTCAGTGGGTTAAAGTATAAATATCTATTGTGAACTTGTTTGCTATTTTAGGGTAAAAATTATAACAAAACAAAGCACATGTGCATTATTTGTCAAATTAACATGCTCTGAAGAGTGACAAAAGCAGGATGACATTTTTGGCGAGCTATGCCCTCTAAGGAAGGGTGTGTGGATGCATCATCCCGTTATCCTCTCACTGTTTCACAATTTGCCAAGGCGTAATACATTTTTATTCATGTTGCTGAATTGGTGATGAGTGATAATTAAAGCTCATATTGTGTAATATAATTTTTATAGAACTTCATATAACTTTTAATAACTGTCGTTTTTTCAGTTCTGCTTACAGTTTGAAATTCGATTAGGCCCAGGCCATCAGTAATTAACCCGGGAACTGCGGGAAGACTCTTAAGAGTTCCCCCGGCGGACTGCGGGAAGACTCTTAACCCTCCTCTAGCGGGTGCTCTGTGGCCGTTTTGGGCCTTTCTGGGCCGTTCTGACTGCTATATCAACCATCAGTATGAAAGGAACTGTATTGCGCCGAAAACTAGGTGGAAATCGCTACACAATGACGCCACATACAGCTACGTAGCACTCGTGGAGCACTGACAGTGTTACCTCGAAGATGGAAGTTTAGCTGATTTTGCTACCTTGCTCACTTTTAGCGAACTATTGGTTACACTGTCATCCTCCCGCGCGGTGGGGGAACTGGAGTTAGTGTGGGCCGGGAGGCCACAGATGTCGGACATATGGATCATTACTATCCCACCCATTTTCACTCGATTTCCACCCTTTTTTCACCCGTTTTTTCAACTCGACTTATGTGGTGAGCCGCTTTTTAAGGGTTAAGAGTAAGGCTATTAAAAAATCCATTTAAAACACCCCAAATTTTTATTTATTTGTTTATTGCCCCTGGGCCATGCCAAATATCACTCCTCCACCTCCCCTCCTTCCCCACTTTCCTCACCTCCTTCAGTTATCACCTATTTTCCCTGTTATTCCCTTATTCTGTGGTATACTTTCGTGTTATACTTTTGTTAGCGAGTTGCAAGCAGGGCATTGTCATCACTGTTAGCAAGCGAGTGCAAGAGAGAGAGAGAGAGTATCGATCGACAGTCTCTCTCCAGACGTGGGGAAAAGTGGTGGGAAGGGAGGTTGCCTCAGCCATACATTATGTAACTCCCGGCCTGTATCGCCGATTTGGACCATCCAAACGCTGTTTCCACTTGTTTTATTGTTGTAACAGGTTAATACCTTTATAATCAACCTATAATAGGCACATATGGATAAGTATTAATGCTATTTATGGTAAAATAACGATGTTAGTGATGGGAACTGCTCAAATACGTCAGCACAGGAGTGTGGTGTCTCATACCCCCCATGCGCACTTCAGAGGTTAATCATGGCTCAAGAAACCCAGACCATTAGTAAACTTCAGGAACTGAATTTTTCGCAGTTCTCTTCATGATAAAATTGCCATTAAAAGATGAGGTTGTCCGTTACCAGACATTCAAATACCTCGGCCAGGAATAAGCAACAAGAGGTAGCCTATATTATTCGCAGCTTTAATTCAGATATGGTACCAAAAGAAAAAAGTATATATATACAGTATATATATATATATAAAATTATGTCTTATTGATATGTGTGTGTGTTATACAATACAGTATCATAGTATTTCATAACATGTTATGTAACAGCACCCCAATGAATAATAGTCACGAACCGCCACTGGTAACTAGTAACACATCACTGTAGCAAAACGGTAAGCTGGTATCTTTTTATAACTTTGCCAGTGTAGATGACCAAGGTATAAACATACATAATTTTTCAAACTCAATCCTTTACTTTAAATATAACATACAGGTATTACTAAAAGTAATTTTGGAAAAATATAACTATGTTGGATAGTTAAGTCCCTTTCTCATCTACAAGAATCACGTGCTGACTTGCCATGAATTGGAAATTGTGATGAATCATGAGATTTTTACCCCAACTTAGCTGTCAAACGAAGACGGAACACCACGAACATACCTAGGGAGAGAATCTGACCCGGAATTTAACGGTTGACAGCTCACGGAGGCCTCCGACAACCTATGAAGCAATAAATATGAGCTTGGAACTAATAATAAAAACCATCTATGGAATCCCACAGAATACCAAGACTAACCACGACTTTTGCTTCCAAACACTATAAAAAGAGAGCCAGGTTAATTGACCAGTACAGTTCTACTTATGCCAGCATCTACCTTTGCTCTTTTAATAGATGTTTTTTCATGAATCATCACTTGCATCACCTAAGCTGTTAAGAAGGGTTACAAACTTGTGTAGGGCATACTCTTTATTGAGGCGAGTTAAAGAATACGCCCCAAGCGGTGTCTTTCACGCTATTTCCGCTCAATATATGACACCCTATCGCAATATATGTAGCCCTGACCGAAATCAACAAGTTCCAATTAAAAGATTGGGCCAAATACTCCACATTAGAGTCTTTCAGTCCTTCATTCGTCCTGCTGACCTTGGATTTTATTGATCCTCTCCTGAGTGGGCGGCCATATATATAATTGCTGTCTCTTCATTTTTTGTATCCTTACACTCGTGATAGCTCGATGAAATAACTAGTCATCTTAGCGAGAATTAGTTTGAAATGTTAGAAAATTGAGAATGAGAGAAAAATCATAACGATGAAGTGAGAGAAGATTTGTTTGCTCTATGTTAACAACAGCTGACATTAGGGTTATGATGAAGTGGAAGGTATAGAATTGATAATGGAGAGAGAGAGAGAGACTGACCAACCAACCGACCGACCTTTCTTGGCACTTCTTGTTATCCTGTGCGGTTCCTTGTAATACTATGGTCTCGTAATTACGTTATAGACTGCATCACCGTTGATTCATTTAAACTCCGCCTAGATAAATATCTCGCTTCAAACCCGCGACTGACTGCGTTTGTAAATGAATAACTTTATTTTATCCCCCCCTCAGTTACTAACCCATCTGTCCCCTACTAACTTCCTAATCCTGCCACGGACATTAGTTCCAGGGCAGTAATTCCCTTTCCAATGTTCCCTTACCCACTCTAAACCACTGTTTGGACACTTGATCCTCAGTGTTTTGGAGGACAAGCAACCTAGAAGGGTCACTAGATATGTTGTTGCTTGATTTCCTTTGTACTCCTTTGTAATGGTTTTCCAATGGTTTTTCATTGCTGCGAAACAAAATGATGCGCGCCGGACCAAAAAAGATGAGCTTGGATTCGGCACGGAATGCCAGGAGGAAGTGACTCACGGAGTAGCCGAAAGTCAGCGCACACCAAGGATTTTCGAACATGTTCGAATTTCCCTGGCATTTGCTGACATACCACGGTACATCAAGGTGCTCCGAGACACACCAGGGAGTATCCTGAACATATCATAATTTGGATTCCAAATAGGCCATGAACCCTGTTTCGTGGCAAGTCGGTGCCTGAGTATTGTAGGTGGGAAAGGGACTTTGGGCACTTCTCCCAAACCTGGGCTTGAAGTTACCCACAGTGGCCACTGAAACACACATCAACAGTAAACGGCACAAGGAAGACGACTTGATTCTTATTGGACGCTAAGCTTGGACGTGAAAGGGAGATTTATTTATTATTTGTTCAAATATTTGTACTCCTCTAAAGGTCGATCTTTTCTCTGAATGATAGTGGAATCATTGATAGGTCAATATTCTCTATACATTATACAGAAACAATGAATAATTATGTTTCTAATCCAACTTTTTGAACATCTGAAACTATAGATTCTTAACATCCTTAACCCGTGGAGCCCCGGCTAGTTTTGTATTGTTTGTTCACCAGAACCCGGCTTGTTTTCAATTTTTTTTTTTATTCCAGAAACAATAGCGAATGGGTTAGGAATGAAGGAAAAACCACGAAAAACCGCTCAAAAAGCTTAAAGAATGGTCCTACAGAGCCCCCGAAAACGTATTTTACAAGAGTAAAAAATTGAAGGCAATTACCCCCAAAAACCAGGTTATTGCGCGCTCACGCGCACGCACGTGGACTTTGAGAGTTTTCAACCATCGGCACGGTTGCGTGGGATACGTACACAGTTCCCATACAAATCTGAGCCCTCTCGAGTGGCTACACCTGAGGTTACGGTCGGAGCAATTAGGGTGACTCGTCAGACGCGTCACTGGGGCTGTGCGTTACATACATCGCCGACGCGTCAGACGCATCGCTGGGGCTGTACGGGTTAAAATGCTATTTAGAACTTGCATTTTAAGAATTTACTAAAATAGAAAAGAAAATTATTACTTTCCAAGACCACATAGTTGACAATAAACTGTTCAGTAAAAGGTACATAGAGCATTTCCAAAATTTTGGAATTGATGTTGCGAGTTATTGTGCACAGAAGCTTAAAGTAGTATCATGAAAGAGCTTTATCATTAACTGTTGATGTGCAACTTAATTTTGTCAACATTTGTATATTATTTTGCACTGGTACTGGCAACTAGATTGAAGGTATATTATAGTATGTGAATTAATTCTTATTAAAATATTTAAAAAGTTACCAGATCATAGTTGCAGGTGTCGCTATGCGGCGGTCACGCACGTTCTTGTAAACAATTACCAACAACATTTTCAATTGATATTACGGTTATTTGATTTGTTTTATAAAATAAATAGTTCATCATTATGTACCCAAAGTCCTCTCATACGGAAACTACATCAGGTCATAATAATACATTTTTTAGTTGGCCTTAAATAGCGTGGCATAGCGTTTTCTTCATCACCCGGGAGTAAGAAAACTTTGCTCTCTCTCCATTTCAAGGGTAACTATGAAAACAATTATAAGTTCCTTACAAAAAACTAATTTTGGGTTTTTTCTAGATACCTCTTTTTCAACTTCTAAACAACAAGTATCTTCCAAATAGTGATCTAAATCATCGCCATTTTGCATACCAGCTCATAAATTAGGTAATAATTGTATACACAACAATTGCACATAATTTGCAACCCTTTCTAATAATCAATTAGGGATAATACAATGACAAGTTCAAGTTGTAGGTGTTAGAGCCTAGAGGTAGGTTATCTATAGAAACGATTGAGTGATTTCTACGGCATAAAACATTTTCCTAGTATTTTTCTTTATAGACAAACAAATTATGCCGCCACGTGCGCACACATGGGGTGATTAAAATTGCACAAGGTAATCCTCACACCAATGGGATAAAATATTATACTAGAAAAATTACACTCAATACATAGAGGCTTGATTGGATACAAAGGTTGATCCTCCCCTTAAAGTATCCTCAAGATCATCTTCAAGAAAAATGTGTACATTTTTCGGTAAAAAATGACACGGCTGAAGGCCGGCTCCTCCAAAATTACAGGCTCACTTTCGCTCGCCAGGAAATAATCGACACCTAAATGGCACAAAATATCTTGACATTGATAAAGAAATGAGACAAAAGGTCTTAAAACCGGCCAACGTCTTAAAATTTCAAAACTAATGGGCCTAAGCACGAGGGAGAAGTGGGTCCCGTAAAAGCAACTACCTCCCCTTTAATTTGACAAAGTCAAACTGAGTATTGTACAGATCGTTTTGTGAATGTGGATAAGTCGTTTGCTAATGTGTGCAGGTATATGATGACCAGACAAATTTTCTGTCAACTCTCACACATACACACACACACTTAAACTGACCTGTACAGTATTTAGTTTGACATGTCGAATAGAGTAATTTATAGGCCAGTTTGAGCGAGCATGTGTGAGTGCCATGGTCTGCTAGTTTGTGCAAGATTATTAGGCCTGCACAAACTGTGCAGCTACTCTCACGCTGATATTGGAGAGTACAGTATTCAGTTTGACAGGACAAAAATGCATGGTATAGCTATGACAAATAAAGTTAATCACAGCATCATCATAAATAGGTCAACAAAGAATATGTTGTGCATATCGTCACTGAAAGCTACACTTACAAAGTGTACTCTGCTATTACATAAATATAGCAGTGTTACAAACAAATACGCCAAACACCAGCCAATTGCGAAAACAAAAGTGCTAGACATTATATGATTCCACTTCCAGCAATAAAAGTCTGTTATTGTTCATGGTATTTTATCTTGTCGCTTCATGTTGCACATTTATTCATTTGGAATTTAAGATGAATGAATTAACAGTATTGCTAGTGGAAACTGGATTGTTATATCGAATATTGTGAAACGCCAATACACAAAACTAACGGTTATTCGTTTTATTTCATATGACTGTAATTTGGCATGTCCCTATATTGATTACTTACTTGGCAATTACGAAGAGTTTGTAGCAAAATAGTTTGTTAATTATAAACATTTGGTATTAGTATGATGTAGAGACATTAGTTTCCAACGTTTCCATAAAGTATCAATAAGTCGGGGTACTAATGGATTACATTTACCGTCAGCTTTAACAAACACAATATAGTAGGGTACTAATATGGTTCCACCTGGCAATTACCGTCAGCTTTAACAAACACAATATAGTAGGGTACTAATATGGTTCCACCTGGCAATTACCGTCAGCTTTAACAAACACAATATAGTAGGGTACTAATATGGTTCCACCTGGCAATTACCGTCAGCTTTAACAAACACAATATAGTAGGGTACTAATATGGTTCCACCTGGCAATTACCGTCAGCTTTAACAAACACAATATAGTAGGGTACTAATATGGTTCCACCTGGCAATTACCGTCAGCTTTAACAAACACAATATAGTAGGGTACTAATATGGTTCCACCTGGCAATTACCGTCAGCTTTAACAAACACAATATAGTAGGGTACTAATATGGTTCCACCTGGCAATTACCGTCAGCTTTAACAAACACAATATAGTAGGGTACTAATATGGTTCCACCTGGCAATTACCGTCAGCTTTAACAAACACAATATAGTAGGGTACTAATATGGTTCCACCTGGCAATTACCGTCAGCTTTAACAAACACAATATAGTAGGGTACTAATATGGTTCCACCTGGCAATTACCGTCA
>CM064513.1:80695972-80761270 GCA_032716605.1 Paralithodes platypus | reverse complement strand
TGAGAGAGTGTCACTGGTCACTGATAATGCTCATTTCACACTTGATACGTTACCTTTTAATTAGTAATTGAGGTAGGTTATTGTTATCTTAGGCACTGATTATTCGTTATCACAGGTGTTTAGTATACTTTGGCCATCTAAAGCTAATTATTACGTCGGGTGTCACTTTCACGTTGGATAAATATGCTTGAGAGAGTGTCACTGTCACTGATAATGCTCCCATTTTTTTTTTCCACTTGATACGGTAAATTTTATTAGTAATTGAGTTAGGTTATTGTTATATTAGGCACTGATTATTCCTTATCACAGGTGTTTATTATACTTTGCCCATCTAATATTATGTCATGTTGCACTTTCCCTTAGTTATACGCTTTGTAAACATTTTATATGCCATTTATTGTGTCTTTTTTTTCACTTATGTATATATTTGTTTCATAATACATGACTTTTTTATCACAATAACATTGTTTTTTACTTTTCCACTTGTTGCCTCTCTACAGTGAGCTATTGTCAGTCTTTTGGTACTTTCACTATGATTATTAGTTTATACTCCTGCTTGGTGTGGTATTCAGCAAAGCACGGTATAGCACAGAGTGACAGCTGGCACGTCCACACACATGCATGGTGGTCTTTTTCTGCTTCCTCCGCCGTCACCTTCTGTTCCAGCAGACATTGCACCGCCTTCTGCTAATGGTGACGATCCATCTCCGTTCCAGAGGCAGGTACCCGATCTTGTTGCCCATTTAGATACTGTGCACACTGCATACGGTCCTGAACGGGGCCGCCCAGGTTTTGCCACTGCCCTCCTTGGCGTAGCATACCTGTCCAGGAGCTCCACCAACACCTGTTTTTGGAACCTCCGCAGGCTAACTGAACTTCGCTGGGTGTGCGCGGATTCCGAAGCCTGTAGATATTGTAGGCATTCAGCATTGACAGTGGTCCACCATGTGCAGAAAGAACTTTTTGTACCATCTGCACGAGGTACGCAGACAGTCGATGAAGCCTATCCTGCATGTCGGGACTTGTCCACCAGCCTCATATTTATGTTGTAGTTCCATTACAGCATCGGGCTTGGTCACCCTGACTTGGGTGCGGCGGCGATCCACCTTGCCAAGTCCTCAACCATTTCCCCCTTGTGGACGGTGCTCAGCGAGGTTGACCTTCCGGCTGGTTCGGGGCCTAGTGAAGTAGCCAGAGTGGGTCCCGACTTCTTCTTGAAGACATCGCCTTTCTTGGTTTTAGGATGGAAAGTTGGCATGCCCCGTTCTCCTTGTTCCGGCTCTAACTGTGTGCCTACAGGTCCCCTTCCTTGGCGCTGATGGAGGTACTTTGAGAGAGTGGGGGACTTGTAGTATTTGTCCGTGTAGAGGACGTGATTCTTCTGGAAGTACCGGTTCATCATGGCTTGAACCACTGCTCCGCCAAAGCCAATGAGGGGGTCTATTTCCACGTCCCCTTCCTTCCCGCTGTAGACCAGGAAGTCCAGGACATAACCAGTTTGGCAATCGCACAGCACAAAGAACTTTATACCAAAGCGATGTCTCTTTGAGGGGATGTACTGCCTGAAGCTCAGCTTTCCCCGTAACAGCACAAGAGACCTCGTCAATACAGACGTTGCAGCAGGGCGTGAAGTATGACGTGAAACGTTCTCGCATCATCTCGTACAACGTCCTAATCTTCCACAGCTTGTCAGAGAGATGCATGTCGGTGTTGGTGACAAGATGGAGCGCTCCGAGGATGTCGATGTACCGGTCCCGAGAGATTTATTTCCCGAAGGCAGTGGTGGATATCAGATCTTTGGTGATCCAATAGTCAGCCAACCTGTGCTTCTTTACATGAGGCATTAGCATGGTGATTGCCAGGAACACCATGAACTCGGGATGAGTCCCTGGGGTCCACCGTTTCATGTGGCCCTTGGTCACCTTGCCAAAAAAGTTCACCTGGATTTGGTGGTGCTTGTTTGTCTCTTCTATGACAAACTCAGTAACCTCCTTATCAAAAAATGCCTCAAAAAGCTCATGTGGTGGAGCATTGGGGCCTGCGGGAAAACTGGGGGTAACTCCTGAACCCTCCTGTACCTCATCAAAAGGGGGTACATCAGGGTCATTCACTTCATCAGCAGCCAATTCCTGCCAGTTGAAAATATAAAATGGGTCCTGCTGGCGACGCTGACGAGGAGCTGCAGCTGGGGCAGCACGCCCACGAACTTTGGCGGCGCGCACCCTAGGGCGGCCAGGAGCGCGACGGCGCCCAGGCCCAGCCCGGCGGCCAGGGCGGCCAGGAGCACGACGGCCCTGGGCATAGCGTCTGGTTTGAGGGTCGTCGATGTCCATAAAGTCATCGTCGTTGTCGTCAGAGCCGTCATCTTGCCCTGACGGTGGACCCAGGTAATCATGGCCAGAGTCATCTGTGAGGTGCCCTTCATCTTCAGACCCCCACTCATAATCTCGCGGGGAACGAATGATGCGTGGGCGGCGTGTAGGTCGGCGAGGTGGGGAAGGAGTGGCCTGTGAGGCTCTGTCATCTTCATGCAGAGGGTCGGGGCTCCTTGGCCTACGACGATTCGTAGACAGCACTGGTTCAGTGTCTGTAGGTGCAGGTATGGATGCGAGGTCAAAAACATCGTCAGGAACCTCTGTTGTTGCTGGAGAGGTGGGGTGGACCCTGGGGAAAACTTGCGGGGGCGTATAGCTGGGACCGGCAGGGTGGAAGCCGCGGGAGCCTCGAACAAAGAGCGCCTACTTGTAGCTCCTTTTTTCACATATTTTCTCCCTTTTCCCTTTTCTGTAGTAGTATGTCTCCTCTCGGGGGAAATAGGGGGTAAATAGGCCGAAAGTGGGGGATCCTCAACCCTAGGCAGTGCTGGTGGTGGTGGGGAAGAATGGCGGGCGCCTGGGGCAACTTGGGGTGGCGTGGGTAGAATAAGGAAGACAATGGCGGGTCAACCTCACCCTCACGCTCAGCCTCACTGGCACCCTCACGCACTGCTCCCTCAGCCAAGTTTTAGGGTCCTCTTTCCTGGCTGCCGCGGCCTAGCCTTTTCAAGAACTTGCTTCTTATAAAAGCGTATCTTGAATGGGGATTTAGCTGGCGAAGGGCTAGGTCCCGTGTCACTCAACCTAAACTTGGCAGTCGACCTAGTGCTGTCCCATTCGCTCACTCTCACTACACTCTCATCACCTTGCACAACTATATCACGTTCAGTACTATCATCACTTTCATCGTCATGCTCAAATCCAACAAAGTGCGCGTCTCTTTGATGAATTTCGTCTAGATCGTCTAAATTTTCACTATAGTGAGACTGATAAGACTCGGAGCTATCACTGCCCAAGTCATCAACACTATTTTGTCCTTCACCACGTTCATAACTCCTCAAAGCTATTTCAATACCTCCGGGAGTCAACGCATCTTGTACGTGCCTTTGCGTTAGGGCGCGACGAACATGGGCAGGCGTCGAAGGGAGCATGGAATCGGACACAGGGGAATCACTTTTTGGGCTAGTATCCATGATGGCGGCAGGGTAGAGACTGTTTTGGTGGCGTACATGGTGGCTGGTGTCGTCTCCAAGCGATCACGGAAGGAAATGTTTACGCGCGCCATTCGAAAGCACATACGCAAGGCAATGGTACAATGTTGTACCACCCGGGTTCCTCGGGTCAAAACATAATGGTACATACGTGTACCACCCGGGGTTGAAGGGTTAAACCCAATATTTTGAAAATCCGAGCCAAGTTTTTGGCCAAAGCTGGCTCGGATTTGGAGAGTTTGTAGACAACAAAATGACAGTAACCTCATTTAGAAATTTGGCTCAGGTTTTCCCGAAATTGCAAAGCCATAAAACCCGAATATTGGAAAACCCGAGTCAAGTTTTGGCAAAACTTGGCTCGGATTTTGCGAATTTTAAGAGTAAACAAATTACAGTAACCTAATTTAGAATTTTGGCTCATTTTCCCTAAATTGCAAACCCCAAAACGCATAATTTTGGAAAACCCGAGCCAATTTTTGGCAAAACTTGGATCGTATTTTGAGAATCGAAAAAGACTAACTAAATGTCGGAAATCGGCTCATGATTTCCCTAATTGCAAAGCCATATAACTAGATTTATCGAAAACGTAGCACTTATTTAAATCATAAATATCCAGTAACATAGACCTAGTACATTGGATACAAGCCTAATCCACACCTAACGCCTACAATGTGTCCGTAGTAGGCTACCTACTAGGCCTACGTGGGATACAACATGGCGGTTGGGCCGGCGCCCATTTAGTAGCCTACTGGTATTCGCCCGTATCTGTGAATGCGAGCCACTTCCAGCGAATTCCTGATCGAGCGGATGCACAATCTATCCTAATTAACCTAACTTAACTAACTTAACTTAACTTAACCTAACCTAACTTAACTAACTTAACCTAACCTAACCTAACCTAACCTAACCTAACTAACCTAACCTAACCTAAATGCGCCTCCGCTCGAATATGAATTCGCTCGAAGTGTCCAGATACCGTAAATACTACCGCAACTACGAATCTTCTTTCTGAGACCTAGTATAGTAACCTATCCAAACAACCCAACCTATCGACAGAGATGGGCAGGTGGAGTGGACTAAAAAGCTGGTGGACAGACCTCGGGAGACAGGTGAAAATGGCGTGTGTACGAATCGGTGCCGTCTATAGGAAGGTAGTGACAACCATGTTACGACAAAATTCCATTTTAGTACCATATATTTTTATTAGGTTTTGCCGAGGCTTAAAACACATTTTCATATTATGTTTAGAGCATATAAAATCCATATTTGTTTTCAAATATTGCAAAATAATTGGTGACCAACTTATTTAGTTATACTCCGATTTCCGACATTTAGTTAGTCTTTTTCGATTCTCAAAATCCGATCCAAGTTTTGCCAAAAATTGGCTCGGGTTTTTCCAAAATTACTATGAATCCGCTGTTGCTGGCATGCAAGGGCTAGTTTAGTATCCCACGCACTGGGTACTATGAATCCGCTGTTGCTGGCATGCAAGGGCTAGTTTAGTATCCCACGTACTGGGTCTAGGTTAGGTTAGGTTGGGTTGTTTGGTTAGGTTAATATACTAGGTCTCAGAAACAAGATTCGTAGTTGCGGTACTATTTACAGATACGGCTGAATACCGGTACCGTACTAAATGGGCGGCGGCCCAACCGCCATGTTGTATCCCACGTAGGCCTACTAGGTACTACGGACACATTGTAGGCGTTAGGTGTGGATTAGGCTTGTATCCAACGTACTAGGTCTATGTTACTGGATATTTATGATTTAAATAAGTGCTACATTTTCGATAAATCTGGTTTTGCAATTAGGGAAATCATGAGCCGATTTCCGACATTTAGTTAGTCTTTTTCGATTCTCAAAAGCCGATCCAAGTTTTGCCAAAAATTGGCTCGGGTTTTCCAAAATTATGCTTTTTGGGGTTTGCAATTTAGGGAAACATGAGCCAAAATTCTAAATTAAGTTACTGTAATTTGTTTACTCTTAAAAACTCGCAAAATCCAAGCCAAGTTTTGCCAAAACTTGGCTCGGGTTTTCCAAAATTCGGGTTTTATGGCTTTGCAATTTCGGGAAACCTGAGCCAAATTTCTAAATGAGGTTACTGTCATTTTGTTGTCTACAAACTCTCAAAAGCCGAGCCAGCTTTGGCCAAAACTTGGCTCGGGTTTTCGAAATATTGGGTTTTAGGCCTTTGAAATACCTTAACCCTTCCTGCCCGGTTGTCATTTTAAAATGACACCACGAAATAAGGGCAGGTGCCCGGGTGTCCTTTCAGGACTTTTAAGCTTGAAAGCCTATTCAGCTTGGTCTGAACGCCGTGCGTCCGACGCATGTAAACAAAGCCGATCGTTGCGTCACCGCACCTCCGAAAACAAGAAGGAGAAGACTCGTTTGTTATTGTATATGTCTGTATGTCGTTGTTTCAGTAGTGAAAAGATCGTCGTATTGCTAACATCGCCTGAAAATGCTCTCCACTGAAATTGTCATCACAACTGAACCAGTTGTCTTAGAGAGCTCTACTCAACGCCAGTCTACAGATTGGAAATCGCACTACATTTATAGATGCGTTGGAAATTTCTAGCAGTTATAATTAACAAAAATACGGTAGCCTAGGCCTAGACGTTTTTCGGCCAGATCGCCTGGGTAGCCCACCCTGTCCTTTGGAGATACAGCCCGGGCCAGGAGGGTTAAAACCCGAGCCAAGTTTTGCTAAAATAAGTTTTAATTGCAGTTTTATGCATTTAACCCCTCATTTTCCCTGTACTTCATAGCCCTTCCCACTATCGGGCGGCGTGTCTTAAGATCGTTGTATAATGGGGAAAACGGTTTCGCCGAGCGGCCGAGGCTTGTAATTATTTCCAAACACTATATATTGATGAAAACTAACAGGGAAAAATAAAAAATCCATGGGAAAATTGGTGACCATCTTATTTAGTTTTTCCAAAATGAGTGGTACTTTCGGTAATAAGTACCCCTTAACCAAACCTTTAACTTACGCTACTATTACTACCGTACTAGTCGAGCTGCCATCCCCACACTCCTGCTGAATAGCCTATCAGCAGGATGCGGCCTGCGGGTATGTTGGGGCAGCAGCCCCCACTAATAATACTAGGCTAGGTCACTAAGGTCAGGGTATAATACTCAAGTTGGATTAGGTTAAGATTATTTAGAAATTAGATGATTTGGTAAGAGTTGTGTTATAGAACTTATAGGGCGTACCACTACTGACATAGTCACATACAGCATAACTCCTCTCTAAAACATTAACCTAACCTAGTATTCATGTAGGCCAGTAGCCTAATGAGAATACTAGGTTCGGTTAGGTATTTAGTTAGGTTAAGTATGTATAGCCTAGATGATTTATGTTGTATGTCGGTAGTGGTACGCTCAATAACACAACTCACACCGACGATTTTATGCCATAGGCCTAGGCCTAGCCTACACCAATAAAATTCGGGAAAAACAAAATCAGTCAAATAATTCAAATTAGCCTAGCCTAGACGCGATGTAAACGTAGCCTAAATACACTGTACACATGATAATAGGCCTAGGCTAATCCTCTCTGAAAATTCCAATTTTGTTTGGCCTAATTAGCCTATAGTGAATATATTATAGGCCTAGCCTAGGCTAGTCATCTACCGGGTATGCTACTTAATTATTATTAATAGCCTATGCCTAGCCTACAAATTTTTGTCCCTTTGTCAGAGCCCTCACCTTCATTCTTGTCAATACTGTACCGGTACTCAACTTCCTTTTATTAGATTTTGAATGCTCGTTTGTCACTTTTGAGCGGATTTTTCTCTTATCAACCCTTTGTTTCTTGCTACAGGAGCCCTTATCCTTACATTCTTCATCTGCCATACTCAGCTTCCTCTTTGTAGTGACAACCACCTTGTCAACATCACTTTCCGGCTTCATAATAGGCCTAGGCCTACCTTCCTCATTTAAATTATCATTTTCCTTCCACTTCAGAGCTATGGACGGCTTTTCGGGAGCGGCCTCCCACTTCTTAAAGTAACTAGAAATTACAGAATAAACGTTGTCAATAAAGCTTTGCTGCCATTCCTGGTCAGCCATATGCTTGTCATTTCTCTCCTCTGCAAGACCATGGCCATGGAGAGAGAAAAATATTCGGTTCATCCTTTTAAGCACTGAAATGCCAACTAATGCAATATTAAAGTGATCAGCCACTGTCACATCTGTAACAAATTCTGTCGACCCTATAATTAATAGACAATTTGGAACATGGGTATTGAAGACTTTCTCTCCAATTATCGTATCATAACTCTGAGGTTTCTTAAGCGGTTGAATATTAAGCTTTAAACTTTCAGCTATAGCTTTAGGCATAAGTACATCGCTTGTACCTGTATCTGGCATAAATGATATCCATTTACCACCTACGAAACATGAAGCACATGCGCAAGCTCGTGGAATCGGTGAGGCTTGAGGGTTGCAGACAATCAAGTAAGGCTTTTCCTCATCGAAATTTAAGAAACACTGATGACTGAGCAATACATCAGTGCCGAGTAAACCATAATCACGCGGATGGTTATGTACAGTCACATGTGGGCGAGAAATAAACTCAGTTTTGCACTCAAGTGAGCAAGGCCCTACAGTCCCTATCAGGCTAGGGTACACTTCCTGCAACACTGGGATTAAAATCTTCTGGAATTTATCTTTTAGGTTTAATAGTTCCACAAACTGGACGGGAATTGATGTGAAAGGGGAGCCCGAGTCTACGAGTAATGGTATTTCAATGCCATTCAGTTTCACGTCCAAGAACAAGCAATTGGCATGCCCCCAACGAAGATGTATTTTGACCATCGTCGTTTATGAAACCGATTCCAATTCAGTTAAGCTCGGCTTAGGCTAAGTAAGGTTAGAATATATAGTAGGCCTATTACTTAACCACTTAATAAAGCCTAGGACTAAATTGATTAAACACACTACACGTAATAGACGCGGTATTTACTTCACCGATAGTTGACACTTGCAGATCGAGGCGTGTTCAATGTTGAACTGTTGATCGACGATTTAAGATTTAAGATATAACCGAGCCAAAAGCAGTGTTGCCAAATCAAAACTTTACATATAGGCGAACTAGATATTTAAAATATTCTATAGTTGGTAGATACTAATCAGTTAATACTGAAAAACACTAGAGTAACTCCACAAACGATAGAATATCGCTCAATATGGTAAAATCTTCAGAAAACCGCTAAAATTCATATACAGTAGTTGGTTTACAATATTTGTCGCTAGATCGAAATAATTAGGGGTCTAGATCTAGCGTGAAAGTATCTTTGCCCTTAAATAGTCACAGCCACTGATATATAAAATAAATTAAGTGGTCCCGACAAATATAGATTTATAGGAAGCCAGCTGATAATTGTGCCAGGGTCACCAGTTAAAACACAAAATACTGCTAGATCCATTCTCAAAAGTCGCTATAATTAACAAATGCCAGGTAATTAAATCAAGCACTAGAATATTACTCAACATTGGATCAAATCCCCAGAATGTTCGTAGAATTTGTCATTAGAAGCGATACAAATACGGCTAGATCCAATTTAATGACTCCTAAATAACCCTTTAAAATAGCTATATTGGCAACACTTCTGGGGTGAAGCTACAGACGGGAGGGGATGTACGCAGCCGCATACCTTACCCTCACGCATGTGCGAAAATGTAAGCCTCCCTTGCCCCCCCCCCCCCCCCCCCCCGTTTCCCGTGTTTAAATAAACCCTTCAAACCGTTCCAGTCAGCTCGCTCTGTAGTACAGTCATTACAGCCTTTTTTAAGAGTAATGCAAAGTCTGCAGTATTTTGATACAGACGAGAGTGAAGTAAAGACAAAGCTTTGTCGAGAGACCAAGTAGGCATGAGCTGACGGGGAGGTGGGCGAAGTTTAAAACAAGCTCTCATAAAACCTGTTTCCTCCGCCACCGGTATGGAGAGACCTGTAAGGTCTAAAAAGGGCACTCTAATCGCAGTTAAGTGATTTTTTAATGTTACCACAGATAAATGTTTCTGCTCAAACAGATAATTTAAATAATTGAAAACTAAAGCCACTGACGGCACAATCTGTTCCGTTCTGATGATCCAGGAAGTAAAGGCTTGCCAATGTGAGTGATACTGTCGTTTCGTAGACTGAGTATATTGATTGATTAATTTATTGGTCACCTCTCTACCGTATGGTGCTAGCCACTTGGCCTCCTGAATGTCCATAATGCAAAAGTCAGCGAGGTCGCTAGGTTGCCAATCGTGTCTAAGTGGAAATACCCGACCGGGAGCGATACCGGGTCCGGGCACCACGTTTTCAATTGCTGGTACCACAACTGCGCCGGCCACAGGGGCGCGATTAGCGAGACTAAGCCTCGATAATCCCGTAGTTTGTTCACTACGTGGCACATTAGTGACGCATCTGGCGGTGGAAACAGATAGATGGAGCTCCATCTGTTCCAGTCTGTCACTAGGGCGTCTGGCCCCCCTGCCGGCGTTTTCGCCCGGCGGGTGAGGTATAGAGGGAGTTTGTGAGTCTCCTCGGACGCAAATAGATCCACTTGTGGATGGGAGAGCTCTGCAATCATTAGGTTGAAAATGGTTTGCTTGAGCTCCCATTCTACTGTCGTGCTCTGTCTCCGGGACAGAGCGTCTGCCCAGACGTTCGCTACGCCTGGGAGATAAGATGCGTGAAGGTAAATGTCTAGTCTGTTGGCGAGAGTAAAAATTTCTTCCGACACTTTTAGCAACCTCCTTGACCTCGTTGATCCTTGTTTCTGAATACAGTGAACTGCATTCAGATTGTCCATTCTGAAGGCCACCGACTTGCACCGTAACGCCGGGCCGTGAGCCTGAAGGAAATACAAGGGGACTAGTAATTCTTTGACATTGATGTGAGAGATTTCTAAGTGGGACCAAAGCCCCTGACCCTGGTGCCCCTGATTTGATTGAAATCCCCACCCTATTGTGCCTGACGCATCCGTGTCTACCCATACCGTTGGTGGAGGAGAGGTCCATGACATTATTGAGTGCAACGTTTCCCTCTTTGCCCAGACCGCTAGCAAGGTGTGGATTAATTTCGGGATGGGCCATAATTTTCCCGCCGGTAAGAGCGGGAAATATTTGTTGCCTTCCAATATTAATCGTTTTACTTTCAACCGGCCCAACTTGACAGTTAGTTGAATCCAGTTGAGAGAGCCGACCAGAGACTCCCAGACCCTCCGCGTCGTAGTCAGACTGTGAAGAAACATGAACAGTTTCCTGCGAAACCTGTTGCGATTGTCCACACTCTGACTCAGAGTGAGAGCGGCCGTGTCCCAGACCAGCCCTATCCACTGAATTACTCGTGAGGGAACAAGGTTTGACTTTACCAGATTTACCTTGAAGCCTAGAGTTTTGACATGATTTAAAATGATATTGACATGTTTTATGCATAATTGTTGTGTCTCTGCCACCACCAGCCAGTCGTCTAGGTACCATAACACTCTGATCCCCTGTTTTAACAATGGCATCAGGGCTTGCCGGACTAATTTCGTGAATAATCGAGGTGCTAGGTTCAAGCCGAACGGCATCCTTTGAAAAACAAAATTTTGGTGCCTGATCCGTAAGGCCAAAAACCTTTGAAATCTTTTGTTGACCGATACGTGCCAATAGGCGTCTGTCAGGTCTAGTGAACACATCCAACCTCCCGGCGGAAGTGTTAGCCTGATTTGGTGTACTGTTAACATTCTGAAAGATTCGTTGTGAATGTGAAGGTTCAGATAAGACAGGTCTACGACCGGCCTCATCTGAACACTGTCCCTTTTGGGAACCAAAAATAGTTTGGACGTGAATACAGGGTAATTTGGGGGGACCGGGATGATGACATTCTTGGCAATCATTTCCTGGACCAGTGACTCCACCTCTAAAGAAACAAAATTCGCCGTTGTCGGCTGACGTAAGCGAGGTCGCCGGAGCCACTGCCAAGTGATGCCTTTGCGTGCCACCATCCGTGCCCAAGTGTTTAATGGCCATGCTTGGTGACACGTTCGGAACAACCCAGTTAGCAGACAAGGGTTCGCCGGCTGTACTACCCTCGGGTCCTCCGGCCTTAAGGTTGGCACCGGGAGTGAGAGAGACTTTAGTTTTTTGATGGTGGGGTTGGTGGTGCTGGACGCTTTGGTAACACATACAGTATATACACACATACTCTCTCTCTCTCTCTTTGTATGTACTCACGTGTATTTGTGTGCTTCCAAACAAATATTATATATATATATATATATATATATATATATATATATATCAAGTTATAGTCTAACAACTAAATTACTAAATTATCTCTCCCCTCTTTCTCTCTCTCTCTCTCTCATATATATATATACTCTCTCTCTCTCTCTCATTCTTCTCTCTGTGTCTCATATATATATATATACTCTCTCTCTCTCTCTCTCACAGATAGAACAAATATATTATATACTCTCTCTCTCTCTCTCTCTTATTATTCTTTCCTTCAACTTTCCTTTTCTGCCATCTCTATAGAATTATTAAATCCTGACCACCTCGTTTTGATCGTAAGGCCTATGTGGCCATTGTATCTATGTAAATATCTCTCTCTCTCTCTCTCTCTCTCTCTCTCTCTCAGTAACACAAGATATTTAGGTTAATCAAGTTTATTTGGTGCTACAAAAATATATCTCAAAAATAATTGGTGATATTATATATATATATATATATATATATTAACCCCTTCACCACGATGACACCGTATTGCATTTTATTCTGGTTAAATTAGACGATTTTATGCAGTTTAAAAAGGACCTGTGTTAATCAGAGGGTTTATTGAGATGGTATTTACCCCTTTGAGTCCTGAAGGTATTTTATAAGCTAAAGGAAATCGTCTAATGGTAACCAGAAAACCAGCATAGGATGAAAATATTACACCCTCTGAAGGGGTTCAAGGCTTCGTAAATATATCTATAATAATTGACCACTTGTGAGTTTTGGTCTATAAGGAAGTTGGAGCTGTAGACATCGATATTTAACAGAATTACCAGCTAAAATACAGCAAGAATAAAATATGAAAAAGACGTCGCCGGTACAGTAAGGGTTAACCCGTTCAGTCCCAGCGACGGCAGAGAGCCGTCAGTAATATACTTTCCTTGTAACTGCCAGTATCAGGCTGTGCCTGGTACCATGATCGTTTGAGCACTGCTCTAGAGTTGGCAACACTTCTCAGCTTATATCCAAGCCTCTACAGGCTGGGAGAGCCAGTATTCCTTCATCTTTTGAGGTGGAAGGTTGTTCTATCTTGCCATTTTAGCCACATTGCTTGGGACTGGGGGGGGGGGGGACTTTTATTACTGTACCCTATGGTACAGTAGGGGTTAAAACCGATGTTTACAACTCCAACTTCCTTATATCCTGAAACTAATAATTAACTATTATATTACTCCTGATGCTTAAATACATTCCTTTCCCTTTAGTCGGTTTGTATTTTTAGAGGTAATAGCTCAGGTTGGTCATAAGTTGGGGAAGTTCTGTGGTTTACGAGATAGTCAGGATCACTCGTCATCTCAAATCCTCATATTCATCCATGTTCATTAACACTAGGCAGACGGTGGTGGACATTGTGTATCAATCTCTTAATCTTTCATGTGACGAAATTAGCGTTTTCGCACATCGGTCACCTATCTGAGTCACCTCTCTTTAAGTAGAATCTCTTCAGAATAGGAATGACCTGTTAAACTCGTCTTTTATAGCAAATCAAAACTATAGGAGACTATCCACGATCACCTAACATATATCTGTAACTAGAAGTAGGATCTCCTAACGCACATAAATCTCATGCCTTCTTCCTTTAGTTTCGATATCAAGGGATCGTGTCTCACGAGGTTCACTAATGGTCAGGTTCTTGTCTGTCGTCCTTACTTATCAACACTCCTGTTGTTGTCGACCATAGTTCGCTCAACAGGTGAGTTACTCACACTAATCATATTGATTTGGGATATTAGTGTCAACCTGACTATTAGGTAACCCGTCTCTACTAGGAATATCCCTAGTCCATATAGTATGCACTTGTTAATAGTTATCCAGGGTTAGTAATCTACCATTACCGGTAACTATAAAGCGAGTCCATATTAGTCAATATTGCCGTTCATTCCAGTCTTTATATTATACAGTATGTGAAGCTATAGTAACCCCATCCTCTATACATTAGCTGTCAGTCTAGTATAAATTGAGCGGTAATCTTCTCTACCTCATCTAGTCCTAATTAAAATCAAAATGGCAAAGTTTAATGCTAAACAATTTTGTCGAGAGCCCTCTATAGACATACTTAAAGGTCAGGTGATCTCCAAGGATGATTGGAAGTTTATAGCTTATTCCTTTGACATAAGCTATGAGAGTTCACACACTAAGGAAATCCTGAAAAACACAGTCATAGAAGAACTGACAAATAGAGAAATCTTACCTGCTGAAGCTGTAGATTCACTTACTCCCATGAGTAGTTCAATGATAATGGCTGATAATGATGAAGATTCCCAGAGTACCATACAGGAAAACTCCCAGGGGAAACACTCTCCATCTCCTGAGCCGTGGTCAGAAGACAGACTAGATTTTGAAAGGGAGAAGTTTCGGCAGCAGCTTCTGCACGAGGTTCAGGAGAAAGAGAAAGATCGGCAACTAGAACTCTTGAAACTTGAGACACAACAACGGGAGAAAGAGAAAGACAGACACAACAACGGGAGAAAGAGAAAGACAGAGAACTAGAAATTGCTAAAATTCAAAACTTGGAAGAAACAAAACGCCTCAAAGAAGAGAAATTACAGTTGCAGAAGACTGAAATGGAAGCCCAGAAGCCAAGATTCCAACTATCTAAAAACATCTCCCTAGTACCACCCTTTGACGAGAGTGACCCAGAGAAATCTTTCTCCACGTTTGAGAAAACTGCTGAACACCTTAAATGGCCAAAAGAGGAATGGCCATGGCTTCTCCAACCCAAACTCGTAGGAAGAGCTCAGACAACTTTCAATCACCTGGAGGACGTTAATGACTATGACTTTGTAAAGAGCGCTATATTAGATGCTTATGCTATCACTGCTGATCATTACCGTAGAACTTTTCGGAACTACATCAAGCCAGGAAAACATACATTTTTGGAGTTTGCCATGGATAAACTACGGATGCTTAAAAAATGGTTAGCTGCTAAAAATGTCACCACCTTCACAGAGTTAGTTAACCTTGTTGTTCTAGAGGAGTGGAAGCGTAGGTTACCGCCCAGTATGCTAGTATATATAGAGGAGAAGGGAGTGAATGACCTTACCAAGGCTGCTCAATTAGCTGACAGCTATGCTTTAATCCATAGGGTTGTACCAAGCTATGATAGGACAAAAAACCCAAATGTGAGATTCTCCTCAAGCTATAACCCTGTGTCTAAAGTCATGTCGCAAACAAATGTTCCCAAAAGTCCATCTCAAGGTCAAGGAAAGTCTGAAGATTTCTGTTCATATTGTAAACAGACAGGGCATAACATCATGCAGTGTACACATCCTAAGTGTAAGACCTCTGCTGCATACAAACTCACACTTGCCACTTCTCAAAGACCTCAAAAACAAACAAAACCTTCTGGGGCACCTATAACATGTATACATACCCAGAATGCCTCTTCTGATCCTTTTTCTGCCTTTAAGGTACCTGGTACTGTCTCTCTACCAGATGACCCACAGACTTACCCAGTTACCATCTTAAGAGACACTGGATCAGCCCAAAGCTTGTTGTGTAAGACTGCCTTGCCTTCAGTTGAGAACCACTACACTGGGGGAAAAGTTACACTTAAATCTTTAAGCTCTGGTCATACTGCAGACATGGCTGATATACAGATAGGCAGTGACCTGATCCAGGGGTCAGTTAGAGTAGCCGTCTTGGATACAGATCTTCCTATTCCGGGGGTAACTTTCCTTTTAGGAAATGACTTGGCTGGACATGGGATGATTCCTGACATGATAGTGAGAGACAAACCCATGTTATACAGTCCTACTGCAAAGTTAGATCAGGAGAAACCACATATTTTCCCGGTTTGCGCTGTCACCCGTTCACAAACTGCTGCAGTGTCTAATGACTCTCTCTCATCCTCAGGTCAGGATACCTTGTTCACCCAGATCATGTCTAGGGAAAACCTCATACAAGCTCAAGAGGCAGACACTTCACTTGCTAAGCTCAGACACATTGCTGATGACAAACCCATAAATGGGAAAAACCCTAACATCTACTATCACAAAGGGGTCCTTATGCGTAGTTTTCACCCGCCTGATAGGCCTGACTCAGATACTTGGTCTATAGTACATCAGGTAATCATCCCTACCTCCATCAGATCTGCTGTAATGGGATTAGCTCATGACGGAAACTCTGGTCATTTGGGACAGAGAAATACATACAGAAAGATCCTAGCTCATTTCTTCTGGCCTAACATGAAAAAAGATGTAACCAAATTTGTAAAGTCTTGTCACACTTGCCAGATAGTAGGAAAGCCAAATGAGACCATCCCTAAAGCTCCACTTGCTCCTATCCCTGTCACTACAGAGCCCTTTGAGAAAATAGTAATTGATTGTGTAGGGCCTCTTCCCAAAACTAAGAAAGGGAACCAGTATCTACTTACCGTAATGTGTGCTGCAACTAGGTATCCTGAGGCTTTCCCTTTAAAAGATATCAAGGCTAAGACTATTGTGTCCCATCTGTTGCATCTTTTCACAAAAGTAGGCATTCCTAAAGAAATTCAGAGTGATCAGGGGTCAAATTTTACAAGTAACCTAATGAAAGCAGTACTGAGGGAGTTAGAGGTAGATAAGAAGATAGCCACTGCGTACAGACCTCAGACCCAGGGTTGCCTAGAACGCCATCATCAATCTCTGAAATCCACGATAAAAAAGTTTTGTTTTGAGACTGAGAAAGAGTGGGATGCCAACATTGACTGGTTTCTTTTTGCCGTTAGAGAGTGCCCTCAAGAGTCACTAGGATACTCCCCTTTTGAGTTGCTATATGGGCGTCAGATCAGAGGCCCTCTAAAGGTCTTGAAAGATTCTTGGTTTGTGGAAGTATCTGATCATCCTTCTCGCACAGTTGCAGAGTACATAAATGAGTTAAAACTTCAGATGTCAAATGTAAGAGCGCTAGCACTGGCCAACCTTGAGAAGAGTCAGTCAAGAATGAAAACCCACTACGATCGCAAGTCTGAAAGTAGAACATTTAGTCCTGGAGACAAAGTCCTTCTCTTCCTGCCCATTCCTGGTAGTCCATTAAAAAGCAAATTTTGTGGCCCATATGTAGTCTCTCAGAAACTTTCCAAGCTAAACTATGTTGTTCGCACTCCTGATCGAAGGAAGGATCAAAGGATTGTTCACTTAAACCAGATGAAGGCGTACATAGAAAGGCCGCTTGAGGAGAATACCCCAATACTAGCTGTATATACTGTACCAGACTCGTGGGAATTGCAAAAGGTAGGAGACTCTGATGTGATTGAGTTTGGTGATCTTCCTTCACCTTGTGGAAGCCCAAAGAACAGCGAACTATTATGTTCCTTAGATCAATATTTGTCGGACATGTCGCCATCACATAGAGATGATCTTAGGAAATTGCTTGTAAGTTACCCTTCAGTCACATTGGATGTCCCTGGCTTTTGCAAGGACCATCATCACGATGTTATCTTGACCTCACCAGAAGTAAGACCTATCAAACAATCACCATACAGACTAAACCCTCAGAAGCAAGAGATCATGAGAAAGGAAATTGACTTTATGTTGGAGAAGTCCTTAGTGGAACCAAGTCATTCCCCTTGGGCGTCACCCTCTTTATTAGTCCCAAAACCAGACGGTAGTAGTAGGGCTGTGTACTGATTACAGGAAAGTAAATGCGGTGACAGTCCCTGATGCATATCCACTACCTAGAATTGATGACCTAATAGATAAAGTAGGGGCTGCTAAGGTAGTATCAACCATAGACTTGCAGAAGGGGTATTACCAAATTGGGATGACCGATAGAGCTAAAATCATCTCGGCTTTCACCACTCCTTTTGGGCTCTTCCAATATAGAGTCATGCCTTTTGGCATGATGAATGCTCCTGCCACATTTCAAAGGGTCATGTCATATACTATTCAGGATTTAGAAGGTGTAGACACTTACTTAGATGACATCGTGATTATTTCAGATAATTGGGAGGATCATCTTTCCAGACTGGACGGGCTGATGGAGCGCTTGGCTGCTGCTGGATTCACCATCAACCTGGCCAAGTCCTGCTTTGGACGAGGATCAGTGACCTACCTTGGCCATGTGGTGGGTCAGGGTACTGCACGTCCCAAGGAAGCTAACGTGGAGACAATCACCGCCTTTCCCCAGCCAACTGACCGCAAATCCATCATGCGGTTTTTAGGGATGTGCGGATTCTACCGCAGATTCTGTCCGAACTTTGCAGCCATATCAGCGCCCCTCTCAGATCTTACAAGCCCTAAAATTAAGTTTGTCTGGACTCCCACCTGTACTGCTGCCTTTGACCAACTGAAGTGCCTCCTTTCATCTTACCCGGTACTTCATGCTCCTGATTCCGCATTGCCTTACCATCTTCAGGTTGATGCGAGTGATAGAGGAGTCGGGGCAGTACTTCTGCAACCAGATAAGACAACTGGCGTCCTACATCCTGTCTCGTACTTCTCCACCAAACTGAAGAGACACCAGAGGAGTTATTCCACAGTGGAGAAGGAGTGCTTGGCGATGGTGTCAGCGGTGAAGAAGTTCGAATGTTATCTCCCTCAGCACTATCCACCAATCATCATCTATACTGACCACAACCCTCTTACTTTTCTGCACAAGATGAAGAACAACAACCAACGACTTCTCCGGTGGGCTCTGCAGTTACAGGAGTACCATCTCATTGTTCGCCATATTCGTGGGGTAGACAATCGGATTGCAGACGCCTTGTCAAGAGATCTTCCACCTACAGCGGAGCCTATTCCTCCTCTCGCTACCTAGTCCTCTTCGCTCCCCTTCGAGGACTTTAAGGGGGGAGGTGTCACGGGCCTATAGGCTCTGACTGTACGGGTTCACTTCCACCATTCAAACGCATCAACCAGTCTGAGATCGGGGTCGGGGCTTCAAGCAACCAAACCAACAGAGGCCCGAAACTTCGCATCCCAATATCCTTCTTACTTCTATCCCTCTCATTTTGGTTGAGCAGAGTTTCGAAGTCTCACTCAATAAATATGTAATTCAAATTAAAGTTCAATGCTATCTCTGCTCATGAACACCAGGGGGTGGATGTTTCTTTTCTGGTCACATTAAAACTACCGTAGTCAATGACGGGGCGGGAATAATGAGTGGGGTCAGTGTTATCTTAGACTTTCTCGGTGCAACGTTCTCGGGAATATCGCTTCCAGAAAGCGTTGTTTTAAAACTCCAGGAACTACCCCCCTTCGGTTTGACTACGGGAGATATCGTGACTATAACTTATATTTTAATTTTCTTTTTTGTTTTCATTTTGTATAAATTAAATATTTTGCATTAATATTAATTACCATTGTATTTGTTTTATTTTGTTTTATAACTTTAAATTATAATTATATAATACATAATGGTTTTGTTATATTACTTAAATTTGATTTTATTATATTAACAAAAATTGTGTATTCTTTTCTTATCCATATATATTTATACCCTAATGATTAAATGAAGTGAGGAAGATTAACCCTATATAATATCCAGAAGACTACTTTGAAGTCTGATTAAAATACGAGAACAACTCTTAAATTAAAATATCATCTTAGTAATAAATATTAAAATACGAGAACTACTCTTAAAGAGACTTTACCTTAATACAAGTACTAAATTAATAAAAGTGCTTATCCATACTGGACACCCTTAAACTAAAGTTCAGTCTTTGTGTTCAACCTAAAGGTCACCCTCTAGACTCCTTCGGGGCCAAATCTTTAACTAAGCTAGTTCCACTAGTCTCTCCAAACTTTGGGTTGTAACAATATTGACTCTTAAACCCTTGCTCGCCATGCCCTCTCTCCACTCTCTGAATTTGGCCTCAGCATCCTGCATACTGTCAGCTATTAGGACTAAATCGTCTGCATAAAACAGTTCCAACGGGAGTCCGCCTCTAAAAACTCTAGACAGCGCCTCCAAGACCATAATAAAGAGGAGGGGGCTTAACACTGAACCCTGATGGACTCCAACACGGACTGCGAACTCATCACTCAGTACACCCTTCACCCTCACCGAACTTCGCGAATCCTCATACATCTTCATTATCACACGCACCAGCCACTCTTCCACACCAAGTTTCCTCATAGCCCACTGTACAACATCTCTAGGTACCCTATCAAAGGCCTTCTCCAGGTCCACAAACACAAAGTAAAGATCCCTGCCTTTTAGTAGGTATCTTTCCTGTATCTGCCTGACTATGAAGATAGCATCGGTTGTACCACGTCCTGGCATAAAACCAAACTGCATATCATCAATAGAGATGCTTTGCCTGATCAAACCCTCAAGGACTCTCTCACAGACCTTCATGATTTGGTCAAGCATTTTCAGGCCCCTATAATTTCCTCTATCTAGCGCATCCCCTTTTCCTTTGTATATATTTACTATTACACTTTTGAGCCAATCCTCTGGGATTTTCTCATCTTTAATAATGGTGTTTATCAACTCAGTGACTAAGTTTACACCAATCTCCCCTGAGGCTTTTATCATCTCAGCGACAATGTCGGAGCAACCTGGAGCTTTACCGTCCTTCATTTTATTGATTGCGTCGCTCACTACAGCTGGTGCTATCAAAGGAGGGGGCCCAGATATTGGTTTTTCGATACTAAGCTGTTCCTTATCCCATTCAAACTCTACATTTAGCAATCGTTCATAGTGTACCTTCCATGCTTCTCTGATTTCATTTTCTGCATACACAATCTTCCCATTATCATCTCTAACACACTGTTCACCTATAATATCCCTACTGTCATTTTTAACTCGCCTAGCTAGGTTGAAGATCCCATTGGGATTGTCAGTGTTACACACTTGTTCGAGGACCAGGTCCTTAATGCGATTTTTAGCATTGTAAATAACTCTTTTGGCAGTTCGTTTAGCTGCCTGGTATTCCTCCCTGCTGCCTCCTTTCTTCCATGCTTTGAAGCATCTCCTTTTCTCTTTCACAGCATGTTCTACCTCATCGTTCCACCACCAAGAGGTCATATTCCTGGGGTGACCCTTTGTTTTCCCACAGACTTTGTCAGTGGCAGCGATAAGGCTATGCTTAAGAAAGTTCCATTGGCTATTTACATCGTTAGGCCTAGCTTCCTTATTTCTATTCATTTCCTCCAGTTCATTATGAAACCTATCCCTAACTTCCTTGTCCTTCAGCAGCTACACTTTCCTTTTGGGTATGTAAACCTTCTTGCGCTTAGGATCTCTGTATAAGCTCATGTCGCACACAAGTAGCTTATGCTGGGGGATACATTCTTCGCTCGGGATGACCTTTACATCTCGAACTAGTTTCCAGTCTTTCCTGTTAACCAAGAAGTAATCTATCTGGCTACTGGAGACCCCAGAGTTATATGTGATCAGGTGGCTCTGTCTTTTCTTGAACTTTGTGTTACACACAACCATGTTGAGTGCAACGCAGGACTCCAATATATATTCGCCTTCTAGATTTCTCCTTCCGTAACCAATTCCTCCATGTACCCCCTCGTATCCATCTGCAGATGCTCCCACGTGACCATTGAGGTCCCCCCCCACGATAGTTATTTCGTTCTCCGAGAGGCCTGAAATGACACTGACGGTGTCATTCCAGAAGTCCTCTTTTATCTCTTTCTGTAAACCAGCCTGTGGGGCATATGCAGATATCACATTCAGAATTCTTTCACCAACTTTCAACTTCAAAATAATCAGCCTTTCACTAACTCTCGTAATCTGAAGCACACTTTCCGCCAGCTCTTCAGCCACCAGAACACCCACTCCTCCTTTCGCTTTATCAGTCTCCACACCCATCCAGTATATCCTGTATCTTTTCCTCCTTCCGACAATCCACTGTACCCCATGCCTCTTCCAGAGTGTTTCCTGGGTACAGCAGACGTCCACTCGCCTCCTCTCACACATCTCAGCCACTTCATTCGCACGCAGATTCAAACTACCAACATTCACACTAGCAAGTCTGAGTTTGTGGGGGGCATTTGTCATTGTCCTGTGCGGTTTTGTTTCATCGGACTTGCGTTTATTTTCTTTGATTTTAGTCATAGTTAGGTAGGTTTGGCTGGCAGATGGGCATCACCCCCCCCAGAACTCCGGCTCCAGTCTACCCCGGGACCATTCCCAGCACCATCCCCCAAGTGATTACAAGGGGGTAGGATCCAGTGGCCTCGGTACGCCCCACCAGAACCAGCCGCAGGGACGCACCCCGTGCGCGTACACGGCACTACGACTGGCCTGATATTTTTCGCCAAATGACAGGGCAGCCTCCTGGAGCGCTACCACCAGGTTCGGGCCCCTATACTATTGGGCGGAAAGTGCCAGTCCGGGGAAACACTACGTACTGTACCCTCTGGATCCATTTCGTCCAGGTTGGGCCCAGGGCGCCAGGGCCGGGTCCAGAGGGAGCGACACCCACTGCCAGTGTGCCGCCATTAGGCAACTTGGAGCAAGTACAATGAAGCCCTGTCACAGCACTATCATATAGAGACAAAGCCAGCACCAATAACAAGGCTTCATTGTATAGTGATGGCTACTTGGTCCGCAAGTCTATCACCATCCCCCCTATTAGTCGCCTTGTACGACATGCAGTAGGATGCGTGAGGCATATTTTTTTTTCCTCCACCATTAGATGAAGGCCCCCTTACCCCCTGGGGGGGTAGTTTAATAGAAACTGTGAACTAGTTGCGCCAAACAAGACTACCCTAAACCGATAAGTTAGTATGGGACTCTCGGGGTCGTCAATGTCCTTGAACCAGAGGAACCGGGTGACGTCTCTATCTCCCTTCTGTAGTCTCACCATCAAGAAGGCCTTTTCAATATCGCTGGTGAATGCGTATCGGCCCAGTCTAAATCGCAGCAATTGGTGAGATAGATCCGACACCATTGAAGGGCCGGCCAACAAACAGTCATTTAGACTGGGACTATGGCCTAGGTGGGCTGAGCAGTCATATACCACACGGATGGGAGTGGTAACACTATCCTTCTTTACCCCATGATGTGCGAGGTAATGGACCTTTCCGGCACTCCCTGGTTCATCAACATCGACGGCCTCGATAAACCCTCGGTCGAGATAATTTTTAAAAACCTCGTCATAAGCCTTGTAGGTGCTAGGTTCATGGGTTAGTTTACGCTGCAAGGCGCGTAACCTACCCAACGCTAAACCATAATTAGTGGGTAAACTGATATTATCATGTTTCCAGGGTAGACAAACTTCGTATTGCTTTTCCGTGGTCAAGTAACGCACAGATTCCGAGAACTTCTCGATCGCGAAATTTGATTCCTGGTCGTTCTCCACAGGTTGAATTCCTATGTGGTCTAGTTTCCACAGTCTTTTTAGATTGAACTCGGCAGCTAACTTTGGGTCCTCAATGTGAGTATCATCTGCGGTGAACTCTTCTGCCGCGGTCGTGCTCATCCTCAACACGGATACCGTGTCAACCAGAACATTTGACTGGGTAGTTTGGACTGTACCGCTCATGCAGTAGCCAAACTTAGTGGGGATCAAGATCACTCCACTCTCTCTTTTAAAACCCGGGTGTACTACATCATAATAATAATCTGCTCCTAACAGTATGTGCACCTCCTTCAAGTCACCTACGGGATCAGACAGGTAAATACCTTTCCTACGAAGTGCATGCTCTACTTTGTTAATTCCTACAGATTGATAGTCTTGGAGTTCATCTACCACTACACACTGTAAGAAGTGTTTCTTCTTACGGTAGATGTAAGCAACTTCAACAACTTCGTAGTCTCTACTGTCGGTCACTCCTGTAAAACCTTGCAACCTAAGGGTCTCACTACCTACTACACGGTATTTTAGACCGTCCAGCACCGATCTCTTTATAAAGGATCGTTGTGAGCCCTGGTCTAGGAGTAGCCGACAGACTTGTGTCCTGCCATAACCCTCTATGGGTATCTTGATTGTGGGTAAAATGGTGGTGTCCTTCCTACTGCCTAGCATTAATGTTGCAGTACCCCCTACTTTTTCCTCCCTGACTGGACTACCTGTGGGGCATAACTTGTCAAAGTGATGACCCTCAGAGTTGCGACAGGGCCTCAAATAGGAAGCAGTACATTTACCCTGCATATAATGGTCCTTACTCAGGCAACCCTTGCACAATTTTAGCTTCCTTGCTTGAGCTAATTTGGCTTCATTGGTTTGGTATTTGGTACAGCTTAGCCATTTATGCTTGGGATTGTTGCATAGCCTACATGACATTTGTGGTTTCTTTCGTGATTCTTCAACCTTCCCTTTAGAACCTATACCATCATATTAATTGAACCCCTTGCTGTTGTCCCTTCTGACCCTCCCACCGTCCTACCATTGTTCAATTGTATGTTGCTAATCTCCTTGCTAAATTCCTCTTTGAACTCCTCCAAGTTAAAGGTACGAACCTTATCTAGAATAGCTAGAGGTAATTTCTGTCTTAAAATTATGACCAGCATTTCTTGTGAGGTTACCCCCAACGCATCTAATGATCTTGTATGACACTCCATATCTGCCCTAAACTTTGTCAGTTCATCAACCCTGTACTTAGGCTGTGCTAGGTTCAACAGGGCGTTCACGTGGGCTACTTTGAGCTGGTCAGTGTCTCCATACGTCGCCTGTAATAACCTCACAACACTATCATCCTACAATGGAAAAACCTTCTACCAAATGTAAAGCTTCATCCTCGAGTTGGCCTTTCAGATAATGGAACTTTCGTACATCGTCAAGTTTTGAATCATGCACTGTGGATTTAAAGACGTCCCAAAATGCTAACCACTCGGTCAAGTTTCCCCTGAACGGTAAATTCGGTAAATTTAATTTGGGCAAGTTGACTTCACGACGGGGGTCTGTCTGCCTGGCAGCGCTGCTAGTCGAGGTTATCTCTACCTTCTTCACCGCCCTTCGCAGTAAATGTATTGCCTCTAAATGGGCGATATCATGGACAGCGCGCTGCTCGTACTTCGCCTGAATATCTGACTCTTCCTCCAAACCTGATACTATACTTTCATTCAGGGTAGCTATCCGATCATAGGTAGTTTGTAGATATTCCAACTTAGCCTCCAGCTGTTCAGGAGTTGCACTAGCTACAAAGTCTTCCAAATCGGACGTTAGCCTAGTGATGAGACCCCTCAAACCCCCTCTCTGGTTTTTCAAGACTGCGATAGACATAATTATGTTTTTTTTTTTTATCTTCTGGTTTACTAGCCATTAAATTAATTACACGAATTAGCCTAACCCTTCGTCAGCCAATACGGACCTCTATAATAAGTCTCGATCGTGAAATATAGGCCTACCCCTTTGTTAATTGTCATATGAAATTACATTTTAGTCCTCATACGCAATATTACATCACATTAGCCTACCCTTTATAGAATAATGTAATTAAAGTAAAGAGGTAGAAATGACTATATAAACCGCTTACCTTACACAATACAGTACCACAAGAGATTGGGATATGAGTAAACAATGAAGGAAATATGAGATGGTAGGTCAGTCATGAGTCAAAGAAAATAGTAAATAATAATGAAATTTGGGAAACAAATATAGGGTATGATGGTGATAGCCGAGACCTACCCCTACTAGGATCCTTTGATCCACAACCTCCATCAATATAGCCCTTGTTCATAATACATAACTTAGGAAATTTAACTGTGGGCCAAAGTCCCGGGGTCTGGGGACCAGTATGGCGGATTTAAGGAAGATAAGTTTACTCTAGGCTAGCTAAGACTGAAAAGGTCCGCTCATATAATGTAAATAAATAATAATGCCGGGAGTGTAACTCACTTATTAAATCACCATAAAATACAGCTAGGCAAGGTGGAAATGCTGATGGAGGTGATGGTAGGGAAATGGCTGTTATTCAAACACCATTGGATGTTTACATTAAGGTGACCGCATGGATGCACCTGAACTAATAAAAATGAATGAGGTTAAAGAAAGTTAAATCATGATAATAAGGCTTAGCTGTCAGTCGGTCTGTCTGTAGGATGTAGTTGTGTTTAAGTTTATGATGAGAGCTAGATGAAACCGGAACCAGGATCGCGGCGAACTAAAGAGTGGAGGTGTTGCTTGGATGAAGTATAAAAGTGCTCTGACGCGGTGCGCCACAATCCAAGACGTCATCGTCTTACGCTACGAATCTAGCGGATATCTAGCGGTAAATATCGCACCGCTTTCATAATATTACAGCATGGTTTATATGATAAATCATGTATGCATTCCTAAAGACACTTAAATACTATTGAAATGCTGGGTGTGAAGGGAATTCATGGTCTCCTGAAATATCCCCAGGCTACCTTTAGGATCAACTTTTCCTGGTACCTGGCGCGGGGTACGAACCTCTGAAGGGAATTTAACCCCCCTAAAAACCCACAGGTTTTGAGATGCCTTGGGTGGGGTTCGAACCCTGGTTAGTGACCCAACCATCACCACCAGGCCCGCGCGCTAACCCACTGTACTACCACGGACGTACTAAAAGTATAGCAACCTTAGTCCGATTTTTAAGAACCAGGTGATAGTCTCGTGGTGTTATCACATGATGAGTTTATTGGACTTACCATCTACGACTATTTTACGCTATACCTGACGTCAACTCGGGTTAGTATTATTGTGGGTGCGGGACATTTTCGAGGGCATTACATTACATCCTTCTTTAACTAGGCTAGTCCCTAGCCTATTTTAAGGTCGTAAGGTATCGTAGCTGTATTACCTCAGCAATCTCAATATTGTTGGTATAGGGTTCGCGTGACGGGTGCTCCACGTAGCTACCTGGTCACGTTCCCTAGCTGCCACCAATGAAATGCTGGGTGTGAAGGGAATTCATGGTCTCCTGAAATATCCCCAGGCTACCTTTAGGATCAACTTTTCCTGGTACCTGGCACGGGGTACGAACCTCTGAAGGGAATTTAACCCCCCTAAAAACCCACAGGTTTTGAGATGCCTTGGGTGGGGTTCGAACCCTGGTTAGTGACCCAACCATCACCACCAGGCCCGCGCGCTAACCCACTGTACTACCACGGACGTACTAAAAGTATAGCAACCTTAGTCCGATTTTTAAGAACCAGGTGATAGTCTCGTGGTGTTATCACGTGATGAGTTTATTGGACTTACCATCTACGACTATTTTACGCTATACCTGACGTCAACTCGGGTTAGTATTATTGTGGGTGCGGGACATTTTCGAGGGCATTACAACTATACTTTCGTATAATAGGCCTTATCTAACTTATTAAGCTTACATACTGTACAAACTGTATCTAGGGTATGATACATAGAAAATGTAGGTTATACCACTAACTATCGTGAATCCACGATAGGTACATACTGTATGAGCATTACAGTCACTACGGGAGTGGAGGAGAGGATAAAATGAGAGGGGCTGCTTGTGAGTCATGTGGAGCCGTCAGAAATTGATGGGGACAAAAAGCTAGCCAGTTATGTTCTGTTCGTCTTAACAGCACAACTACCTCAATGGGCCAGATACATTCTGTTCAACCATAAGGAGTTAATTTGCCATTTATTTCCATCTATCTAGAATTTATGCCCACAACAACATTTAGTTTTGGTCAGGTAAAGATAGAAATTCCTATGAACTTGTGGCTCACTGATAGGAGTATGGTTGCATAGATGAGTATTAAGACAATGAGAGCACATCATGAGCAGAGTTAAAACAGTGACTTGGTATAAAGTGTATCAGTGATGTTTTGGCCATGAGAAGAAAATGAATGAGGATACCGGTAATTAAGTGAAGAACGCTTACAGAATGAAAGTAAGGCCGAGGAAGACTAAGACTGAAGTCCTGAGGGGAGATATCATGGTTTGGGATGATGTAGGGGATCAAACAACATTGAGAGCAACCATCAAGTAACCAAGGCATATTCAAATAAAAGACAAACTAGCTTTTAAAACGATATGAAATTTCAATCTAATAAACTTTTAATAATTAAACTAACCATTTTCTTCTTGTGTGCATTCCAAGTCCTTCATATGCTGGATCCTGAAGCTGATACATTAGTACAAGTAAGGTCAAAAGTGAAGGCATCTGGCCTTGATATCCATACATTCTGAAAAATGTGAAAATATAACTTACCATGGTTTTTCTCATAAACTTGAACATAAAAGCTATATAAGGATTTGGCTACGATTGTTAATAATATATTTTATTGAAATGAGAAAAGAAAAATAATTCAATATTACGTATACATGTACTGTACTATCGCGCTAATAAATGATGTCTCGGCACCAAGTATGTTTTAATCAATAATTGGTATCAGCAATATCTAAGCCTCATTTCTTCATATCGAGTGAAATATACAAACATGTTCCTACACTTACCCACCCTATTCAACATCTGACAGACAGTAATACAGCACCCTATATAGCGAGACGAGGAATATGTACACATGTTGTGGTGATATCAGTGGCGGGACTAGGTCCACACTGAACGGTTAGAGCCCGCCTGCGGTCCTGCCACCCCGTGGACTCTCTCATAATGCCGATAATATGCGCAACATCCCTTGCTACTTAAGTTGTCAGCCGCTCTTTGGGCCTAGACTCTCTAACGTTACTTAAGTCTTCAGCCGCTCTTTGAGGGTTAAAAGTGAAAATTTCTTTCAAATATACTGCATAAACCGATACCAGTACAATACACATCCTGTAATCCAGCTAACAGGGGAATGCGGTTCTATGCTGAATAATATCTCAAAATGGCTTACCGGTATATAGAAAATAATATACAGTACTGTACTATACAAATATAAACTGGTACTGTTATACAGTATATATATATACATAAAAAGATGTGGGATGAAATAGTTTGATCTGATCTCAAAAACTAAAAACCTGACAAGAGGGTCAGCCCTGAACAAGGCTGCCAGTTACACCGCCATTAGGACATAAGACAGAAACCGCACCTCGTGTGGACCACTTGATCTTTAAAATTATGCATACACAGATTATACACTGTATACATATACCGTACCGTACCGGTATGTGTGTGTGTGTAAACCGTACAAATTGGTTTAAATGCTTTAAAGATGCATAATTATGGAATGATGGATGATAATGCAGTTTTTAATGCCATCAATGTCATGCACTCCCTTGATTGACGGCTAGGGTGTGCCCTATTATTATTGCGTCGAAACCGGCTCGTAAGAAGAATTTGGATGAAATCCCAGGTTTAATGATTACAATAGGGGTTCCCCGTAGGGGACGAACCCCTAATTATAAGCTGATTAATTATCATAACAAAATTGGCGGGAAAATACCTGCTGACTTTTTATTGTAAATATACGTTATTTATGAATATGGGTGATTTTAAAATATATAAATCAAAAGTAAGCATAGACCAAAGTATGTGTCAGCTACAGAAATTTCGACTAACTGCATATATTATATAATTGTTGAAGTAGAGGGAGGGTGGATAGCTCCGCGATGTCGCCCATTTCCCACAATGCACCGCGGTAAACCTTGCGTTCAGCGCCTCTATCGGCCACTGTAGTCATTTACTGGTAGGGAGAATTACAGGCTCGCTATCGCTCGCCAAGAAAAATCGACACCTAATTGGCGTGAAATGTCCTAATATTGACAAAGAAATGGGGTGAAAGGTCTTGAAATTGCCAAACTAATGGAATGAACATCTTAAATCCTCAAAACTAATGGGGTTAAACATGAGGGAGAAGGGGGACCAGAAAAACGACCCATCTCCCCTTAACACCAATAACCCCCCAAATGAAATTAATGAAAGCATGTGATTCTCCCAGGATTCGAACCTAGGACATCCCATACAGAACTTACACACTCTAACCATTACACCACCAAGACATATATGCTTTGGGGAGACCACGATATAGTCTATTAACCCTTTCAAGCTCCAAGGCACGTTTCTGTTCTGCTTTCTGGTAATTATTAGACGATTTTATTCAGATTAGGAAGGGTGTGCGGAAGTCAGAGGGTTGATTAAGATAGCCTTAAGGTAATTATAGACGATTTTATTCAGATTCGGAAGGGTGTACGGAAGTCAGAGGGTTGATTGAGATAGCCTTTACCCTTTCAATACCCACAGATCCTTCCTAAGCTGCATAAAACCGTTTAATGATAGCCAAAATATACTGCTAAAACGCGTCAGAGCTTCAAGGGGTTAATTATAGATAGGCTAAAAATCTTGACCCCTAACCTGTATAACTAAAAAACAAGAGTAATCGAGCTAATGTATCTACCATTTGGGAAGAGTCAGCCAGGGAATAGATGTGTGAAAAATTACAGCCCATTTGCTCCAGCCCTTTTTCAGTCAGAGAGCTAATATTTCTACCATCTCGGAAGAGTCGGCAGCCACGGAATAGGTGTGTGGAAATGTACAGCCCATTTGCTCCAGCCCTTTTTTTCAGTCCCAGAGTTTGGGGGGGGGGGGGGGGCCTATTGCTAACCTACTTTTAACCCCTTTGAGGATCATGAAAAGTTTTAACAGTATATTATGGTTATCTGTAGACGATATTATACAGCTTAGGAAGGATCTGTGGGCCATCAAAAGGGTAAAGATTATATATCAATTGACCACTTGCGAGTTTCAGGCTATAAGGAAGTTGGAGCTGTAAACATCGATATAGAACAGAAATGCAATAATAATGTAGGTTTCTTGGTGAGCAGAAATGATGTTGAATTGGGTTTTATATATTTATAAATGTAATACGACCACATTTTAGCTGGTAATTCTGCTAAATATCAAGGTCTGCAACTCCAACTTCCTTATAGCCTGAAACTCGCAAGTGGTCAATTAGCCCTCTGACTACCCCACCTATCCTTCCTAATCTGTTAATAGGGTACCAAGATGGCGGGGCACGAACAAACAAGTGAAAGTATCAGTTTATCGTATTTTATATTTTAGTTATCGGTAAAAACTCCATTTTCTTATACGCTTATTTTAGAAAACTTATATTTTTAATGGGTAACTAAATGATAATCAATATATGTCCTCAATATTATACACTATATAACAAGTAAATGAGAGTTTAACCAGCTAATTTTTGCGTTTTAGATGTGAGAATGAATTAACATACAATAAAGAACGTTAAGTATACTTATAGTGGACGAGAATAGCGACAAGCAGTTATGTAGATATTTTAGACTGTTGAAGGTATCAGATCGCTCGAGAGAGAACACTCATTACAAATTGTCTGTTGCGTGCGTAAGCTGTACAATTAAGCGTTGCTTATTTATTGCATATTACCTTGTATATTTTCACTTTGTGATTTTTGTGAAGCATATATAAAGAATATACCTGTCATAAATATTTGATCAACATCATTGTAATAAATACAATGGACTACAAAGTAGTACCAAGCAGTGAAATCTGGGCAAAGGTTTCCAACATTGGTGCTGTATTAGGCAAGGGGTCCTATGGAACGGTTACGAAGATTGACTTTGACGGCAAACCAGCTTGCCTAAAGGAAGGAAAGTGGCTCCACCACCGATTTATTTTCCACCGCGAAGCCCGAATTCTAAACCGTTTGGATGGCATTGGCGGGGCCCCGATCTTGTTCGCTGTGGCGACAGACAAGCCGATCCTTGTGATGGCCCTGTGCCCGGGAAAGACTCTCAAGAGTATGTTAAATACCGATGACATACCAATTTGGCAGTGGCTAAACATTCTAAATGGTGTCGTCGTTGCGGTTGATGAAATCCATGCTAAAGGATTTATTCATAATGACTTAAAATTAGATAACGTTATTGTGGATATTACTTCAGACGATATCCATGTGTCTATAATAGATTTCGGTTTGGCTAGTTTGTCTGGACCAAACAGATGTTTTCCGACTGGAACCAAGGAAAGATATAAGAAATTTAAGCATTATGCGCCGGAACTATACCTCGGTGGCCTAAGTTCCACTCAAAGTGACACCTGGTCACTGGGCGTTATAATTGCCAAAATGTGTATGCGCTTCAACGCCGACATTGACAGGTTTAAAATGACTGGTTCTCTTAAACCACTTGTATGGGGTATGATGTGCAAAAAGGCCATTTGCCGCCCCAGTCTTTTAGATGTGCATGTGAAACTAGCTGACATCCTGCAAGGTCATCTAGCTGTCTTGAATAGTTCTCCGCCTGAGGAATCTAGCAATGAGTCTGATTCCAATTGTAGTGAACCGATGATCAAGGCTGGGGTATTGTATGAAGATACTGATGATTCAGTCTGTGGGATCAAGCGCAGGGTTGCACAAAAGAGAAGGAGGGTGTTAGAGGACACCGAGGAGGTAGGGATTGTTAAGAAATTCAAGGATGATGAATCTGTGGTTGAAATACAAAAACGTTAGCACCCTTACCTCACGGTGAGAATATCCTTGTGCGGCGCTGTACAGTATAGGCTAGCCTAGGCCTAGGCCAAGCAGTTCCCCATCCAACGTTGTCAACGCTCCAGAAACTGCGACCTCAAACCACAATCCGACCTGACCTACAGCTACAGCGATGACCACACGAACCACCGACCTCGGCTGAATCTATTCACCTACCACAGCAACACTACACTCGGTAAATACGACGAGAGCTCCCTGCGACCTCTGCACCCCCATCCTCACGCCCGTGTTTTCTGGCGACCCTCCTTCGTTCGCCCAATGTGCCTAAAACTAACTAACCTACCCAACGTAAATCGAATTACACCACACGCCCCCCTGATCTCAAGATCAATCTAACAAAAAACAACAACAAATTATAGTAATTTTCCACCGTACCTAATGGCATACCGCCCTAGTACTACTAAGGTACGTTGGACATCGCGCAGTCCCTTTATCCCACCTACTCCATTTCACAATCACTTCCCGTCTCATAATTTCCCATCCACCCTGGCCGTCGCCTCTCTCTCTGCGACCGTCGTGGTACCACTTCGTTTTCTTCTACCTCTTCTTGCTCGTCATCCCCCACCTCATCATCAGTTGAAGACTCTACCACTCTTCTAACGTCCAAGATGTGACGTGGCATCCCGTCGACACCGAGGTTATTCCTGGAATGCACGTCTGTCACAGTACCCCTCCCCCACTGGGATGTACACTTTGCGTTTGGGGGCTTCACCCAAATCTCCTCCCCAATTTGGATAGAGGCAGGCCCTTCCTCCCCCCCAATGGCCATCGGCACCGCACATAGATGTCGCCATTCATACTGAAATACTGCTCTTTGTGGTACAGTTCTCTCATCCTGACCTGACCTAGGGGACATATTATACCAAAATACTGCTTCCATAGGCGCTACCTGCCCCCTCTCTGCCATCGCCTTGATTGTCCGATGATGTCTTTCCACAATTCCGTTCCCACTTGGCCGATACGCAGCTCTAAAGAAACGTCGGACATTCCACCTATCAAGCATGTCCTTCAAAGCCTGTGACCGAAAAGCAGTACCGTTATCCATCAACACCTCATCAACTGGGCCCCTCTCTAGGAAGATCTCATTCAGCACACCTGCAATCTCTTCCGCATTCTCTGCTCTTAATTCCCTCCAGATAGCCACCCGCCCAGGTCCGCAGTCTACCATAGATAGGTACAGCCCCTGCCGATAGTGTGTCACATCAACCGCCAACCTTTGCCAATCATTATCCACTCTAATCTCCCCAGACACATGTACACTCGGTGCAGGGTCGATCGACTGACATCTGTCACAACGTCTCACCACCTCTCGAACTTTGTCCCTCGTGACTGCAGGGTCGACCTTCCTTGCCCATAAACAGCGTCCTGTCGACTCCCATGTGGTGCATTTGATGTAGCTCCTTTACACTTGGTGCTCCCATGCAACACACCATAGCCGCCTCCTTTGTCTCCTCTGGCACCCTGAGCCAGGATTTCTTTACTTTTGTTAGGGCATCTGCCTTGTTCTTCTCTGATGGCACAAAAACTACACACAACTGCAGACCCTACACATCTTTCAACTCCCTCAGAATTCCCAGACGACGCTTCACAATCAGTTCTGAAGCTCCCTTTGTTCGAACTCGTTTCTCTTCCGTCACCACTGATTTCAGCCAACCAAACACTGTAGCAGAATCCGTTCGAACCTCGATCTCTCGCAAACCCCACTTCAAGGCCAAATTGATACCTTTCAATACCGCGTCCAACTCGGCCACGTTGATATGACTGTAGTCGTGCTTCTTCCTCAACCACGCAGCATCCTCAACTTCTACATTACCTATCTCCAATATCACGCCTGTCGCTATACTACTTGCGTCACACCATACGACCCCCTTCTCCGACTTCGGAGTGTACCATCTTCCTCTCACTGGGTCTTCGCATCTCACTCTTTCTATGACATCTTACATCATCGTGACTGTCTCTTTTCCGACCTTGTCTTCCCATCTTGCACCTTCCGCTCTCCTCTTAACGTAACTACATGCTACCCGCAGCCATCCTGCAATGGGATAGTGGCCCACCAGCCTTCCACAAGCTGAGAATAGCTCTCTCCTACTCCAGTTCTCCCTAATTTCCGGAACCTCGACGTCCTTAACCTGCTGCAGCTCCATCGATATCCTGTCCGGAAACCCAGTTATAAAAGCTAGCTTCACAGCCCTCTCCAAACCCTCTCCCTTCCATCCAGCTAGCCCTGCCACCCTCCTTATCTCGTTAGCATAGACATCCACCCCCTCACCTGTCCATGTCACCCTCTTTAGCCTTCCATATGCCTCAAACATTCCCTGTGTAAAAGCTTCCTTCAATCTAGCACTTATCTTCTTAGCATCTAATTGATCATCCTCACTCATTTCGAGGTACAAGGCTAACGCATCTCCCTCCAAGTACAGTGGTATGAAACTAGCCAAGTCGTCAAATTTCAAGAGTTTCGCCACCAACTCTACCTTCTTTAGCCACGCCACCACGTCGCCCTTACCATCATACGACTTCATCATTTCACTACTCACCTTCCCTTGTCCAGACATGGTGACTAGTATGCGCCTCGATAGCTTGTGGTTGAAATACAAAAACGTTAGCACCCTTACCTCACGGTGAGAATATCCTTGTGCGGCGCTGTACAGTATAGGCTAGCCTAGGCCTAGGCCAAGCAGTTCCCCATCTAACGTTGTCAACGCTCCAGAAACTGCGACCTCAAACCACAATCCGACCTGACCTACAGCTACAGAGATGACCACACGAACCACCGACCTCGGCTGAATCTACTTACCTACCACAGCAACACTACACTTGGTAAATACGACGGGAGCTCCCTGCGACCTCTGCACCTCCATCCTCACGCCCGTGTTTTCTGGCGACCCTCCTTCATTCGCCCAATGTGCCTAAAACTAACTAACCTACCCAACGTAAATCAAATCTACCCAACGTAAATCGAATTACACCACAGAATCAGTTGGCGATATTAATGTTGAGGTTTAAAATACGAGAGTGAGGTGGAAGGACAGAGAGAGAGATAGGTGGAAGGATGGAGTTAAGAAGGTTCAGGGGTGGTGATTCCGTCTGTGTTAATAATGTTGAGGTTTAAAATATGAAGACAAGTGTTTTAGAAACCTATACCCAAAATGGTGATTGGTTTAGTTTATTGTATTAGGAAGATGATTAATAATATTTTGTGTTGTTTATATTGTGGATTATTATTAGCTTAGTTGTTGGTTAACCCTTTCTGTACCGGCGATGTCTTTTTTATATTATTCTAGCTGGATTTAGAGGTTTTTGTGCAGTTTAAGAAGGATCTGTGGTAGCAAAGAGGGTTAAGTATGATAGTTCCAAGCCCCTTTAATTGCTGGAGGCCCTTTAGGAAACTGAAGGGGACACCCACCCATTAAAAGGCTACAAACTATCTCAATTAATCCTTTTAGTTACCCGACATCCTTCCTAATCTTCATAAAATGTAGCTGAAATAAAGGGATAACTGAGTGAGGTTGTCAATTGACCACTTGCGAGTTTCAGGCTATAAGGAAGTTGGAGCCGTGAACATAGATATTAACAAACAAATATTATATATATATATATATATATATATATCAAGTTATAGTCTAACAACTAAATTATCTCTCCCCTCTCTTTCTCTCTCTCTCTCTCTCTCTCTCTCTCTCTCATATATATATATATATATATACTCTCTCTCTCTCTCTCTTATTCTTCTTTTCTATTCTTTCCTTCAACTTTCCTTGTCTACCATCTCTATAGAATTATTAAGTCCTGACCACCTCGTTTTGATCGTAAGGCCTATGTGGCCATTGTATCTATGTAAATCTCTCTCTCTCTCTCTCTCTCTCTCTCTCTCTCTCTCTCTCTCTCAGTAAAACAAGATATTTAGGTTAATCAAGTTTATTTGGTGCTACAAAAATATATCTCAACAAAAATAATTGGTGATATATATATATATATATATATATATATATATATATATATATATATATATATATATATATATATATATATATTAACCCCTTCAGCACGATGACACCGTATTGCATTTTATTCTGGTTAAATTAGACGATTTTATGCAGTTTAAAAAGGACCTGTGTTAATCAGAGGGTTTATTGAGATGGTATTTACCCCTTTGAGTCCTGAAGGTATTTTATAAGCTAAAGGAAATCGTCTAATGGTAACCAGAAAACCAGAATAGGATGAAAATATTACACCCTCTGAAGGGGTTCAAGGCTTCGTAAATATATCTATAATAATTGACCACTTGTGAGTTTTGGTCTATAAGGAAGTTGGAGCTGTAGACATCGATATTTAACAGAATTACCAGCTAAAATACAGCAAGAATAAAATATGAAAAAGACGTCGCCGGTACAGTAAGGGTTAACCCGTTCAGTCCCAGCGACGGCAGAGAGCCGTCAGTAATATACTTTCCTTGTAACTGCCAGTATCAGGCTGTGCCTGGTACCATGACCGTTTGAGTACTGCTCTAGAGTTGGCAACACTTCTCAGCTTATATCCAAGCCTCTACAGGCTGGGAGAGCCAGTATTCCTTCATCTTTTGAGGTGGAAGGTTGTTCTATCTTGCCATTTTAGCCACATTGCTTGGGACTGGGGGGGGGGGGGGGGGACTTTTATTACTGTACCCTATGGTACAGTAGGGGTTAAAACCGATGTTTACAGCTCCAACTTCCTTATAGCCTGAAACTCCCAAGTTGTGGATTTGAGATAAACAATTAAGTAAACAAAACCAATGTGGGTACTAAAAGGGTTATTATAGTGTACACAAAAATATCCTGTGTTTTGGAATGCATCACTTGTGTTTACGTCTATGGTGGTAAACATTTGATATCAAGTGCAGTCCACAAGATTTACAACTGGTCCAGGGAGTTATTTATTGATGGTATTTAAGCTATTTGTATTTATTAAAATTATATAATTATGCAATGACAAATTAACAAAATAGTGAGTAAGTTAAGGGGAGGTATTTAGTTTGTACCCTAGACCTCTATCAAGCTTAAAAATTACACTCCCTTGACCCTCTTCAAGATAAATTTGTACATTTTTCGGTAGAAAAATTTCCCGGCCGAAGGCCGGGTCCTCTTACATTACAGGCTCGCTATCCCTCGCCAGGAAAAATTCGACACCTAAATGGCACGAAATGTCTAAAAATTTACAGAAATGGGGCGAAAGTTCTTAAAATCTCTAAACTAATGGGCCGAAGGTCTTAAAATCTCAAAAGCAATGGGGCTAAACATGAGGGAGAAGGGGGTAAAGAAAAAAATCCCTTAAGTGGAAATCTCCCCTTAAGTCTGTATGTTTTTTGTTTGCCATTACTCTACTTTAAGGGGAGATTTCCACTTGAGGGATTTTTTTCTGGACCCGTTTCTCCCTCATGTTTAGCCCCATTGCTTTTGAGATTTTAAGACGTTCGCCCTAGTAGTTTTGACATTTTAAGACATTTTGAACCCATTTCTGTCAATTTTAAGACCTTTCGTGCAATTTAGGTGTCTATTTTATCCTGGCGAGCGATAGCGAGCCTGTAAATTAAGAGGAACCGGCTTTCAGCCGGGACATTTTTCTACCGAAAAATGTACAAATTTATCTTGAAAGGGGCTCAAGGGGGTGTAATCTTAAGCTTGATGGATATCTAGAGACCAAACTAAACACCTTCCCTTAATATAATATAATACGCTAAAATAATACAAATACAATGATAGAAATGAAGACACTGGTGGGTAGGTTAAGGGGAGGTTCTTAGTGTGTTTCCTAGACTTCCATCAAGCTTGAAATTACACCCCTTTGACCTCCTTTCAAGATAAATTTGTACATTTTTCGGTAGAAAAATGTTCCGGCCAAAGGCCGGTTCCTCTTAAATTACAGGCTAGCTATCGCTCGCCAGGAAAAAATCGACACCTAAATGGGACAAAAGGTCTTACAAGTGACATATATGGGGCGACCGTCTTAAAATCTCAATAGCAATGGGGCTAAACATGAGGGAGACAGGGGTAAAGAAAAAAATCCCTCAAGTGGAAATCTCCCCTTAAGTGTGTGTAATTTGGTTTGCCATTACTATACCGGTACTTCATTACTCTGTAATAGCATAAATAATATTAGTATTGGACCAGTTGGAATTCTACACTTATACCACACTGTTTGAAAATAGATCACAATATTCACGCGTACACTCTCTGGAAATTCCGTCGCTCGCTTATCAGTCTCGCGAGTCTCTTATCTCGTATCATTAGTAGTTCCTCCTCGCATACGTCCGGAATAGATAGGCCGCTTTCCTCATCCACAATAACACTAACACTGGCCGAGCCCAGGAATCGCCGTTCAAACTTGATCAGCTGTGTGAAGAAGCCGGAGTTAGGCCGCGCGTTGGGACGCAGGCGGCGGACGTGTTGGAACGCGTCTCGGAGGGTCATGCCGCTGTGTTTGACCAGATACGCTAGGATGACCGCCGGCGATCGACTCACTCCGGCAACACAGTGCACCAGGACTCTTCCGTTTTGCTGTCGGATCGAGTGTATTCTATCGACAGCCTCGTCAAGTTCCGAGTAGAGGTCTGATTTTCCGTCGTCTGAAATCCTGATAGCCAAGACTTCAACACCGTCCATGGGCAGAGTTGGGAGCTCTATGGTAGCGTTTACAACCAATTTTACGCCCAGTTCTGCGAGCCGGTTTGGTCTCACTGCTCTAAATCCGGATAGATAGAGTCTGTCAATCACTTCTGTCACCTCGCCCGCACCTTTTCTGGCGGAGTGTTTGTTGTGATGCGTCATTGTGGTATTCCTTTCTGGTATAACGTCTTCATTTGTCGAGGGTGTGACTGGTGTTTTCTCCTTATTCGATGACTCTTTCTTAATTGACTGCACCTCCTCTACTCCGCCGCTCAAGTGGTTCACCATCTGGAAGTGATAATATATTTGATTAGCAATTTAAATTGATTAATCGACGTTTAAATAAATGTAAACACTACTCGTATACCATTTGTTTTCTATGTGCATGAAGGAGACAAAAGGCAAGACCGCCTGTAACAAGTGTCCCCACCAAGGTTAAAAGAGTGACAGAGAGCCAAAATCAATGCACGTTAGAGGTAATTTAGGTGTGTTGGAAAGAAGTGTGGTGTTCTTATTAAGTGTAGTGAAATGAATAGGAGGAGGAGGAGGTGTTTGTGAGAGTTAGCTGGATTACTCTCTCTGTAGGTGAGGCACAAATAGAAACAGTGAGGGAAGCCAGGCAAATGAAACAGGAGTTCCAGCAACTCCTTATCACATGCCCCACTGTTTCTTTTCATGTCTCATCTACACAGAGTAATCCAGCTAGTTCTCACAAACACCTCCTCCTCATATCCATTTCACTACACTAAACAAACACACCGCTCTTATTTTCCAATGCTACACACAACAACAAAAAAAAAAATAAAAAAATTGACTATCACTCTTTCAACTTTGGGTAATATACTTGTTACAGACAATTTTCCCTTTGTCTCCTTCATACACATAGACAAAAATGACTAGATAAGTGTTATGCCCTGTTTTTCTACAGGTTTAACTTGGGTAATGTGAGTTCTAAATTGACTGGGTATATAAGGCTGCATGCACAATACAAGATATGAGGAATAGAGAACACAAAGAAACACATGGTAGCAAGTTACATGATCACGTTTATTGATATACCACTGCAGAATACTTGTGTAAGACAATATAATAGAATTGAACAACACTAGCATAAGTGGATCTGGATGGAGCCTAGTCTCCCACTTCCAACGTTCAGGTATTAATCTTCTGATCACTGGCTTTGATTTCACAGGTTTATATACCGAAGACCATCAATGTTACTTATAGATTCATATTCACTGTTAGATTTATTACTGGTAGCTCTGGTGCACAAGTAGTAGTTCACAGACTAGATTAGACACACGTATTTTTAGAGCACGGGAATTCTAGTTACCTCAGGGGGTACTGATCTAAGTTTTATATCCTTGTCTCAGAAATACATAGAACGCAAATCAGTGGGCGAACGTTAGATATCACTAGAGTTTTAATATCTGAATAAAGTAATTACGAGAGTCAAGGTCGCCTGTTAATTAAAGAGCACTGATCGCTTAGTACGTCCCAAATGAAATGGTTAAGTATGAATTACACTGGGCCAGGTCTTAGCCACTTCGTAGAAATATTAATTAGTGAATCTAAAACAGCACCGTAATATGTAGTACTGCTCAAGGGAATCTTGGGTAGTATCTGATGGGTCTGGTCCTGGTTATCTTGCGTCCATGATGTTGGGGGCTAACGACTGGTTCCGCGGCCGTCCAGGGGGGCCATATGTGTGAAGTTCTTCAATACGTGGGCAGGTCCTTCTATCCAAATCTGCCACGGAGTCTGCCGGTTCTGGGATCTCACTCCGGAACAACACAAGGGCAGAGCTAGAAATTAACTGCAGGGTAGTGACCCCTGGTTGGTGTCTAGCTTTCAACTGATTTGACTGGGGGCGGGAGTTAGATTTATAGGCTCGGTTCTGGACCCTGCAGACAGTAGGGATCTCGAGTCTTATGGACTTAATGGAGCTCTCAATAGATATGGGGACTAGGTAAGATGGTATTTACTGTTGTGGCACAGGGCGATAGGAAGCCTTTATATTTTCATATAACTGAGCCTTAGTAAGAGGTACTATTTTGGCTATACTGGACGTATTTAGGGGAGAGAGACTGGATCTACTTTGCGAGGAGGATGGGGACAGCTGTGATAGGAGCGTCTCTCTAGATTGTTCAATCTTCATTCTATGGTATAGCTGAGGTGCTAATTTAGTGATCAGAGCATGCAAGAAAGGTAAATGGTTTATTGTGAGGTAATAGAGGTTAGTAAAGGTGTTAGTCATTCATGGTTAGTTCATTGATAGGAAGAATTCCTGTGCTACCTGGCAATGACTCGAGAGTCAAAACAGGGGCCAGGTATACCTCCGCGGGGGTGGGGGTCTCCCTCCTCGGGTGGGCAAAAAGGGGGAGCTGGGCGCCCTCTCTCTGATATATTCGTCCGGCGGCTGTGGCTAGGGGCTTGCCATATCACCAGTGTTTGTAATAACCCTCTGTGTATGAGACAGATGTGAGTGTCTTTAATACCAAAACCGAAGGTGCCTTAGCTAGCTGGTTTTACTCGGCTGGTTGTTAATTGTAGGGTTTGCTGGATATGGTGGAGACTGGGTTGCTAACTCTGCCACATTTATCTGGAAGTATGACAATAGAAGTTAGTTACTGGCGGGGCGGCTAGCCTCGCACCGACGACCATTGGGTGCAGGGTTGTGAATGTGTTGTAAGAGAATAGATGGCATGCAAGGGGCTAGTAAAGTTCTAATGTTGTTCTGGCCTACTAAGTGAAGGTAGGCTGGATAGGAGTATATATATATAAAAGGTTGGAGAGCGTTAGTAACGGACAATTCAAGGATCTTCAAGAGGTATGAGAGAGAGGCTAGGTCGGACAAGAGTCGAGAAGCGCGGGTGTCTTAATGAGAGGGGGGGGGGGGGGGGGGGGGGGGGGGGGGGAGGGGGGAGTTCAAGGGCTACAGGGAAATTTTGCCCCTAAGGTCCCTGGGCGTGGGGGTGGCATTAGGCTACAATTGATATGGAAGTTTGAAAAGGCAGTAGAATACGTTAGCCAAATGCTACCGGGGAATGCAACTATGGGGTGGTATATGAGTCTGGAAAAGATAGAGTTATGTGATCAGTCAGAGGGTTATGGATACTATTAGTTGGCCCTGGGAACTGCTTTTTCTATTAAATATAAAATACCACCCACAGCGGCAGTTCGTAGGGGTACTTAGTTATTGTTTCGGGGTACTTATGACAGATACTGGTAACCAGGTTATCTTATACAATCTCTGGTTGGGGTAAGAGGTGTAAGACACGAAATAAATTGGCGTAGTGTGGGCTGTGGATACGAAGGAGGCAAGGGGAAGACGTATGACAATTGTGGAAAGTAAATGGAAAAAGGTGAACACAATGGCGGAATAAAAATACTTAACCTAAGGATTGCATACATAGATTTATGGGGCGATGGGTCTTCAGAAGCTTAGTCTGGCAAGACAAGATGTTAGGGAATGTTAATATTAATACTTAGTTACTAGAGGAACAGTGCAAGGGGCGACTGGGCACGGGTTACATATATCTATACTCGTCATGGAAAATTATATACGAGGTCTAGGGACAGCGTGGGTGTTTTAACTTCTAAGATATATAACATCTACTTCTCGGATGCAAGAACATACATAGATATAATTATGGCTGTCTGATGTGTTGGCATTGGCTCAACGTCGGGACAGGCATGGGTGTTTTTAATATGAATGTATATTCCTGTTCATCATCTTTGTAGTTAGAAGTGTAGGACACGAGGGGGTTAGTGTACGTGAGGTGTGGAAAATGGTCGGTTTTAGAAAAGGTAAATGGGTGTGTCCTGGAGCTGTTTAGCCCTGCGGCTTGGGCTGTCTGAAATGGCTGGCTCGGTCAGCTGGTCCTTTCGTTCTGTGGACCTTTCCTTTGGTGTTTCTGTGTGGTGTTCGTTCATGGCTTCTGTGGTGGGCTTCTCGTTCTGGGGCATTTTACTTCCCTCTCCTTCATTATAGGCTCGTCCTCGAGCCTCAAGGGTGAAGTAAAAAGAAGCATAGTCAGAAAAGTGTAGGTTAACAAGAAAAGTAGTATGACTAAGGGAAAAAAATAATATATACAGTATATGGAAAACATGTAAATTTAAGAAAGGACAGATACTTAAGAACACAGGAAATTAAGAAGAGGTAAAGTGTTTAACAATGTATAAAGCAAATTTAAAAGATAGTCAGAAAAGTGTAGGTAACAAGAAAAGTAGTATGACTAAGGAAAAAAATATATAGTATATACAGTATATGGAAAACATGTAAATTTAAGAAAGGGCAGATAATTAAGAACACAGGAAATTAAGAAGAGGTAAAGTGTTTAACAATGTATAAAGCAAATTTAAAAGATAGTCAGAAAAGTGTAGATTAACAAGAAAAGTATTATGACTAAGGGAAAAAAAATACTATATACAGTATATGGAAAACATGTAAATTTAAGAAAGGACAGATAATTAAGAACACAGGAAATTAAGAAGAGGTAAAGTGTTTAACAATGTATAAAGCAAATTTAAAAGATAGTCAGAAAAGTGTAGGTAACAAGAAAAGTAGTATGACTAAGGACAAAAAAAAATAATATATACAGTATATGGAAAACATGTAAATTTATAGAATCATGCCCAATCGCTTAGGAATTGAAAACATTCGAAACAATTTAGTACAATAATATCCTCATCATCATCAGGGGGGAGGGGTATTTAGGGTCGCCGTTAGTCTGGGTGACGGTCTGGTAATAGGGGGTGGTGGTTCACTTTCACTTTGGAAGGGCGGGGTGGATATACCGTTAGTTCTTGTCGTTAGGAATGTGGGTCTGGGGGCGAGCTGGCCCGGGGCCAGTTTTGGAGGGGGGGTCTAAGTGGTTTCGGTCGGGGGTAGTGATAGGGGGGTTTTAAAGATGAAATGGGCAGGTCGAGTCGGGGTTGTTGTTGCGGAAGAGGTTGGTGCTGGGGAGGGGTTGAATTGTGTAGAGAGTTGTGGTCGTGAGTGGGGTTTGGGGAGGGGTGAGTAAGGCTGAAGGTTGAGAGTTTACTATGATCGGGTGGTTTGGAGGTTTGGGGTGTGGGGATTTGATAGGGAGATGGTGGGGGGGGTCTGGGCAGGCAGGGTTGTGGTTTGAGAGGGGTTGAATTTAGAGTGATTTTATTTCCGGGAGAGACATGGATGGGATTTCGAGGAGTGGTTGAAGTTGAGAGGTTGATTATGTGTTTGGGGCGAGAGGGAGAGTATTTTGGGGTTTAGCCAAGGTGGAAAAAGTTTTGTGGTTGGATTGGGATGGGAGTGGTATTTCGTCGAGCGGGATCTTTGGGGGGGAATTTGGGGCGGGTGGGGTAACGGTGAAGAGGGGGAGGTTGATAGTTTAGCTGGGCTCATGATGGTGGGGGACCGACTGGTGAGCAGGTGTTCGGTACGCATGAGGGGGGGGGAATCACTTTGGTGGGGGTCACGCGTGAGGGGGGGATTAACGGCGCGTGTGGGAGGATCAGAGTGGTGGGGTGTGTCGGTGGCAGTGACGGTTTGCTTAGAGGTTATCTGGGGTTGGTGGGTTTGTCTGTCATGAGGGGGTGAGTCAAGTGTGGGGTTTTGAAGTTTATTAGGGGTGTGAATTGTGGGGGGGTGGAAGGGAGCTACTGACAGAAAACTGTCACAAGGGAGATTTTGTTGGTGGGGGAATAGCTGAGTATTTCTGGGGAAAGGGGGGGAACATAGTTGGGTCCCTAGGTCGTCACGCGTGAGGGGAGGGTTTTACGGGGCGTGTGGGGGGCTCAGGGTGGTGAGAGGTGAGCGAGTTAGGAAACGGGATTTGTTGGGGGGACTGCGGCGGGTTGGTGGGGGAAGAGTTAGGTGTAGAACAGGGGTTATTGGTAGAGGACTGATGTATAGATTTGGGGTTGTTAATAGGACGAATTTTGGGAATTTTCTTGGTGGCAGTCACGGTCTGGTTAGCGGTTATCTGGGGTTGGTGATTTTGTTTGACATTAACAGGACGAGTTTGGGGAATTTTCTTGGTGGCAGTCTCGGTCTGGTTAGAGGTTCTCTGGGACTGGTGAGTTTGTTTGACATGAGAGGGCGAGTCAATTGTGGGGTTTCGAAGTTTTCTAGGGGTGTGAATTGTGTGGGGGTGGAAGGGAGCTACTGACTGAAAACTGTCACAAGCTACCGACGGAAAACTGTCACAAGGGAAATTTTGTTGGTGGGGGGATAGCTGAACATTTCTGGGGTCATGTGGGAAAATATGTTGTGGTAGGCCTACATAGGTAGGCATAGCTAGAATACGGCTCTTGTTGGGGGGGCTGCTGAGGGTTGGTGGGGGGAGAGGTCGGTAAACTGTCACAAGGGAAATTTTGTTGGTGGGGGGATAGCTGAACATTTCTGGGGTCATGTGGAAAATATGTTGTGGTAGGCCTACATAGGTAGGCATAGCTAGAATACGGCTCTTGTTGGGGGGGCTGCTGAGGGTTGGTGGGGGAAAAGTTCACTGGGGTTGGACTTTCACCGGAAGTCATTTTTTGGAAGGGTGCACGGAGTCTTGGATAGGGGCTGAAGGGTTGGATAGGGGATTCATCGAACTGCGTAGGCATTCTTCTCTGATGGAGAGCATATGTTCTTCGAATAAGCCATACGGGTCGAGATGGGCGGTGATGTGGGGTGGGAGGATGTTTAACAAAGCGGTGAATAAGAGTTCATTTTGTTGGTCGTAATCTTCATAGCTATACGTGGTCCTCACGTATCTGTAGAGTTGTATGAGGGTCACATTTATATCCCCTTCATACTTGATCTCGTCGACTTTTATTATTTTGGGGGGCGACGGGGGAACCCAAAAGTGGATCTAAGGTCCGGATCACGAAGGATCGAAACTGGTTCCAGGTACTCTCTGGCGTATCCTGTGTCACCATTTGGTGAACAAATTCTTGAAAGGTAGGCTTATCAACAAGTTGGGAAACGGCTTCTCCCAACTGTATAATATGCAAAATTGCCCAGGCGATTTTTTTCGTGGTCATTATGAAGTACCACATCGTACACTGGCTTTATTATGTCTAAGTAACTGGTGATATCATAAGTGTTTATATCATACTTGGGAATGTGTGCGAATGGCTGAAGATTTCGCGATGTTGCCATGCTTCTACTGTTCCAAACTTGCAATGTAATGCAACCTTTTATCCGAATCAAGAACCACCGCTGCCGCCAATGTTATGCCCTGTTTTTCTACAGGTTTAACTTGGGTAATGTGAGTTCTAAATTGACTGGGTATATAAGGCTGCATGCACAATACAAGATATGAGGAATAGAGAACACAAAGAAACACATGGTAGCAAGTTACATGATCACGTTTATTGATATACCACTGCAGAATACTTGTGTAAGACAATATAATAGAATTGAAACAACACTAGCATAAGTGGATCTGGATGGAGCCTAGTCTCCCACTTCCAACGTTTCAGGTATTAATCTTCTGATCACTGGCTTTGATTTCAACAGGTTTATATACCGAAGACCATCAATGTTACTTATAGATTCATATTCACTGTTAGATTTATTACTGGTAGCTCTGGTGCACAAGTAGTAGTTCACAGACTAGATTAGACACACGTATTTTTAGAGCACGGGAATTCTAGTTACCTCAGGGGGTACTACACTAGTTAGTTTTAGTATTCCGTCCGTTAGGACACAGTTGACTGGGGCAGCTCCAGGCAGCTCCCTTTCTTCCACTCTCCATCCCAGAAGTCGGTTGGAGTTGGTGCTGGGGTATCCTGGTGTTGGTGGCCGGTCCGGTATTTTGGCCAGCCACATGTCCAAGTGTTTCTTGAAGGTGTCTGGAGACACCCCGGTTATGTTCCTGAGAGGGGCTGGTATACAGTTGAACAGTCTGGTTCCATTGTATGTAAAGCTGTGATGGATCAGGGATTTGATTTTTTGTGTTGATCCCGGCGTAGTCCTCACATAGCACAGCCTCCCTCGCCTTTGGTGCTGAGTCTCTTGGATGTTTGGGTTTGGTACCTTTTTTTCCAAAATCTTCCAGACGTAGATGATGATGTATCTCTCCCTACGTCTTTGAAGTGAGTACAGCTGCAGCTCCTTAAGTCTCTCCCAGTAGTTAAAGTGTTGAAACCCATGGATTTTACTGGTGAATGTCCTCTGGGTGGCTTCAATTTCTGTTATTTCTCCTACTTTTTGGGGAGACCAGAGCTGGGAGCAGTACTCCAGTCGTGGTAGGACCAGTGACTTCCACAATGTTAGCATACACCTCTCATTTCTTGTGTGGAAGGTTCTCAGGATCCAGCCTGCTATTTGTTTTGCTGTTGTTGTGGCTTTGGTAATATGCTGGGAAAAAGTGGCGTCACTGCTCATATTTACTCCCAAGTCCTTCACTGTGTCCTTGGCGGTAATTTCTTGCTGTCCGCTTTTGTAGTTGGTGTCGTTTTGTAGTGCTCTCTTGTTCCCGTACCTTAGAAGCTCGAACTTGTCTCCGTTTAGGGCCATGTTGTTTTCTTCTGCCCACTTCAGGATTTTGTCCAAGTCTTGTTGTAGTAGCTGAGCATCATGTTGTGAGGTGATTTTCTTCATGAGTCTGGGTGTCGTCTGCAAAACGATGTGGCTGTTGAGTGTTCCAGGTCCCTGTCGATGTCTCCTATCATGATGAGGAATAGGAGAGGTCCCAGTACTGATCCTTGTGGTACTCCGCTGATGACCCCACCTGCTTCTGATAGGCTTCCTTGAACCGTGACTCTTTGTTTTCTGTTGGTGATGAAGCTATGGAGCCATCTTCCAAGGTCTCCCCCTATTCCCAGTGATTTGAGTTTATGTAGAAGGATCCCATGGTCCACCTTGTCAAAAGCTTTGGCGAAATCTAGATATATGACGTCTACATTTCTCCGTCTTGAATATCCTGTAGGATTTTGTCGTAGTGTGATAGTAGTTGTGAGAGGCAGGAGCGGCCTTTTCTAAAGCCATGTTGCCCCTCGTTGAACGCCTCATTATCTTCCAGGAAGCTGACCATCTTAGCTCTTATTGTTCTTTCTATGATTTTAATAAGGTGTGACGTCAGCACCACTGGTCTGTAATTTTTGGCTATGCCTTTACTACCCCCTTTGTGTATTGGTGTGACATTGCCTTCTTTTAGGGATTGTGGTACATATCCAGTTTGGAGGGACTTGCTCCACAGCAGTTTTAGAGGCAGGGCTAGCTGATGTTTGCAGTTTTTTAGCAGTTGGGCATTGAAAGCAGTCTGGTCCTGCTGCAGAGTTTGGTCCAATCTTGTCGATGGCTGCTATTATGTCCTCTGTTGATACTGTTACCGAGGAGAGTTGATGTGGTGTCTCTGGAGCATTGCCAAAGAAAGTCGTTGCATTCTCGATTTTCTTGTCTTCATTTGGCGGGCTGAAGACACTTTCATACTGCTGTTGAGTATCTTGGCCATTTCGGTTGGGTCACTCTCAAGTTCGCCCGTAGGTTTTGCAAGTGGTCCTATTGTTGTGGTGTTCCTGAGTCTCCTTTTTGCATATGCATAGAAGAATTTGCTATTTACTCGTATCTTTGCAACTGCTTGTAGTTCTTCGCGTGTTCTTTGCTCTTGGTGGGACTGGATGAGTTTACGTTCCACTTCATCAAGCTCTTCTTGTAGTTTGGTGATATTGTGCGCATAGCTGGTCTTCCTTTGCTTGGCTCTCAAGTACGTCCTTTTCTTCATTAGTATTTTTCTATCTCTGGGAATCTGCTTGATCTGCTTCCTGCTTGATTTGGGTGGTATGGTGTTTTTACAGGTCTCCAGGCATTGTTGCTGGAGGATACTGAGAGTTTCGTCGACGTTTTTATCTTCGAATAGTGCCCTCCAATCAGTTCCTGCCAGTTCTGCTCTCAGTCTGTCCCAGTCTATATCTTTGCTGTAGAAGTTGAGATCTTTCAGAGAGGTGCAGGGTATTTGGCTTGATTTCCTGTTGACATCTTCTTGGTGGTGTGGCGGTTGGTGTGGGGGTTCTAACTTTGATGAGGCTGTGGTCGGACATTATAGTTTTTACAGTTTCGTACGAGTGTACCAGGTCGAAGTTGTTGCCAAATAGTAAGTCCAGTGTGTTGTTGCCTCTTGTAGGTTCCTCGATGTATTGCTTCATGTATGCAGTGTCCATGATAGTCATTAGCTCCTTGGCTTGCTGTTTTTCCTCCCTGGTTCCTCCATCTATTTTCATGGTTGCCCAATTGATGATGGGCAGGTTGAAGTCTCCTGTGATGATGACATCTGTAGCGGGAGTTGGAAGATTTTGTAGGAGTGATTGTATTTTCTCTGTGACCTCCTTGAAAATTTCCCCTGTGGTGTTTGGAGGTCGATACAAAATTATGATGAGCATGTCGGTTTGTCTTATGTGTACTGCTAGTAGCTCTGTTGTGCCGTTTGAGAATGCAACTAAAGTTTCGGTATTTGCAGCCATATCCTCCCTTAGGTAGAGTGCTACTCCTCCGTGGCTTCTGTCCTCTCTGTCGGCTCTGAATAGAGTGAAATTATGGATATTGATCTCTGCATCCAAAATGTTTTCGTTCAGGTGTGTTTCTGTGAGGGCTAGAAAAATTGAGTTGTCTTCCTCTGCAATTTCTCCCAACATAGGGACTTTACATTGATTGTTTCGTGGGTAAAGTCCTCTGATGTTGCCCACAACAAAACTAGTTAGTGGTAGTTGCACCTTCCTCTGTGGTTCATGTCTGGCCCCTCGGTTTGGGCTAGGAATCTCTCCATAATCACTTGAGACCGTTTTTTTCCACTTCCAGAAGACGTCCCATTACTACCTCTAAAAAAGCACCTTGGTCGGGCATAGCCGTGTGTACCGCTGCTGGTCTGGCCTTGTGAGTTTGCTGGATGGTTGGCCAGCTTCTGAGGGCATTGCGTTGACTTTCTATTTTTTCCTCATATGTTGGTGTGTAAGCAAATTCCCTTTGAATGTGTCCTGTAGCGTGTTCCCTTGGTCTGTTGACGTTGTTTCTTGGCGTCAGTATTTTGGTTCCCTTGATGTGTGGAAGATTGCAGTCTCTCATAGTACATGCCCTTTTGTTGAGTGAGATTCTGCATACATATGGGTGGTAGTCGATGCATTTCCATCCACGCTTGCAACCTATTCTTTCATCCCGCCCGTGCTTCATGAATTTTGCACATATTTTTGGGTGGTCTTGTTTGCATCCCCTGCCCACTACTCCGTATCGGCATTCATTTCTTAGGTAGAAATTGCATACTTCTATTCTTTTCCTCCTAATATCGGTGCCCCTGTAATCAGCTCTGGGCCTAGGTCTCCATGGAATTTGTATTTACAGCACTAACCTCCCCTGTTCTACTGTATGTAGGAGCATTTTGGCCGCATCCGTTGCATGTGGGGTGTGTGCTCGTTGGGGTCCCCGACCTCACCTGTCTTGCTGCATTTTGAGGGGGCTCTGCCGTGTCTGCTAGTGTTGCGGTGGGGGGGCTATTTGCATCTGGCATTGTGATGCTAATATTTCCTGGTGTGTTCCCCATCCCTAGATCTAGGCCTATAGCCACGTTTGGTGAGTTACTGGTATGGGGGTTGTCACCGTCACTCTTGCCTAAGGCTACTTCTGGGCTTATGGGTAGGCCTTGGCCTAGGTCAGTGTCCCCAGTTAATTCCTTGGTTGTTGGAGTAGGCCTATTGTCAGCTGGCGTGTTGGTGACATCTTTGTTGCTCTGGGGCTGAACATGGATTTTTCTTACCTTACTTATCGCTCCAGATTTGATTATTCGTTCCTTGTGTTGGAGAACGGCTGCTTCTGCCTCGGCCACCCACTCACCTTTTGTGTCAAGCTTTGTTAGGGAGCATGTTTTGCACATGAATTTCCTTGCCGTTTTTGCATAGTTGAGAATTTGATAGGCAGGGAGTTCTGTGCAAAAATAGTGCAGCCAATCCTGGCAGTAGTCGCATTGGATTGCATTTTTTTCACCTGCGAACTTGATTCCGCAGTCGGGGCACTCTGGGTCGGGTTTGTTTTGATCCCCGGCCATTGTTGGCGTCATGTTCTTAGTCACTGTTTTTTTTTTTTTTTTTTTTCTCTTATTTTCACTTCAATCCTTCTGTTTCGGTCTTTGTTTCTTGTATATGTGCACTCACTAAGTGTTTATGTATGTTATTCTGTCTTTGGTAATCACCGATTGCACTTTCTTTACGAGAAACACTTGATAATGTATGGAGCTACAGTGTGACGTGGCCTTGACCTTGAGGTGACCTCTCTCTCACTCTCTCTCTCTCACTCACTGATCTAAGTTTTATATCCTTGTCTCAGAAATACATAGAACGCAAATCAGTGGGCGAACGTTAGATATCACTAGAGTTTTAATATCTGAATAAAGTAATTACGAGAGTCAAGGTCGCCTGTTAATTAAAGAGCACTGATCGCTTAGTACGTCCCAAATGAAATGGTTAAGTATGAATTACACTGGGCCAGGTCTTAGCCACTTCGTAGAAATATTAATTAGTGAATCTAAAACAGCACAGTAATATGTAGTACTGCTCAAGGGAATCTTGGGTAGTATCTGATGGGTCTGGTCCTGGTTATCTTGCGTCCATGATGTTGGGGGCTAACGACTGGTTCCGCGGCCGTCCAGGGGGGCCATATGTGTGAAGTTCTTCAATACGTGGGCAGGTCCTTCTATCCAAATCTGCCACGGAGTCTGCCGGTTCTGGGATCTCACTCCGGAACAACACAAGGGCAGAGCTAGAAATTAACTGCAGGGTAGTGACCCCTGGTTGGTGTCTAGCTTTCAACTGATTTGACTGGGGGCGGGAGTTAGATTTATAGGCTCGGTTCTGGACCCTGCAGACAGTAGGGATCTCGAGTCTTATGGACTTATATGAGCTCTCAATAGATATGGGGACTAGGTAAGATGGTATTTACTGTTGTGGCACAGGGCGATAGGAAGCCTTTATATTTTCATATAACTGAGCCTTAGTAAGAGGTACTATTTTGGCTATACTGGACGTATTTAGGGGAGAGAGACTGGATCTACTTTGCGAGGAGGATGGGGACAGCTGTGATAGGAGCGTCTCTCTAGATTGTTCAATCTTCATTCTATGGTATAGCTGAGGTGCTAATTTAGTGATCAGAGCATGCAAGAAAGGTAAATGGTTTATTGTGAGGTAATAGAGGTTAGTAAAGGTGTTAGTCATTCATGGTTAGTTCATTGATAGGAAGAATTCCTGTGCTACCTGGCAATGACTCGAGAGTCAAAACAGGGGCCAGGTATACCTCCGCGGGGGTGGGGGTCTCCCTCCTCGGGTGGGCAAAAAGGGGGAGCTGGGCGCCCTCTCTCTGATATATTCGTCCGGCGGCTGTGGCTAGGGGCTTGCCATATCACCAGTGTTTGTAATAACCCTCTGTGTATGAGACAGATGTGAGTGTCTTTAATACCAAAACCGAAGGTGCCTTAGCTAGCTGGTTTTACTCGGCTGGTTGTTAATTGTAGGGTTTGCTGGATATGGTGGAGACTGGGTTGCTAACTCTGCCACATTTATCTGGAAGTATGACAATAGAAGTTAGTTACTGGCGGGGCGGCTAGCCTCGCACCGACGACCATTGGGTGCAGGGTTGTGAATGTGTTGTAAGAGAATAGATGGCATGCAAGGGGCTAGTAAAGTTCTAATGTTGTTCTGGCCTACTAAGTGAAGGTAGGCTGGATAGGAGTATATATATAAAAGGTTGGAGAGCGTTAGTAACGGACAATTCAAGGATCTTCAAGAGGTATGAGAGAGAGGCTAGGTCGGACAAGAGTCGAGAAGCGCGGGTGTCTTAATGAGAGGGGGGGGGGGGGAGGGGGGAGTTCAAGGGCTATAGTTATACAGGGAAATTTTGCCCCTAAGGTCCCTGGGCGTGGGGGTGGCATTAGGCTACAATTGATATGGAAGTTTGAAAAGGCAGTAGAATACGTTAGCCAAATGCTACCGGGGAATGCAACTATGGGGTGGTATATGAGTCTGGAAAAGATAGAGTTATGTGATCAGTCAGAGGGTTATGGATACTATTAGTTGGCCCTGGGAACTGCTTTTTCTATTAAATATAAAATACCACCCACAGCGGCAGTTCGTAGGGGTACTTAGTTATTGTTTCGGGGTACTTATGACAGATACTGGTAACCAGGTTATCTTATACAATCTCTGGTTGGGGTAAGAGGTGTAAGACACGAAATAAATTGGCGTAGTGTGGGCTGTGGATACGAAGGAGGCAAGGGGAAGACGTATGACAATTGTGGAAAGTAAATGGAAAAAGGTGAACACAATGGCGGATAAAAATACTTAACCTAAGGATTGCATACATAGATTTATGGGGCGATGGGTCTTCAGAAGCTTAGTCTGGCAAGACAAGATGTTAGGGAATGTTAATATTAATACTTAGTTACTAGAGGAACAGTGCAAGGGGCGACTGGGCACGGGTTACATATATCTATACTCGTCATGGAAAATTATATACGAGGTCTAGGGACAGCGTGGGTGTTTTAACTTCTAAGATATATAACATCTACTTCTCGGATGCAAGAACATACATAGATATAATTATGGCTGTCTGATGTGTTGGCATTGGCTCAACGTCGGGACAGGCATGGGTGTTTTTAATATGAATGTATATTCCTGTTCATCATCTTTGTAGTTAGAAGTGTAGGACACGAGGGGGTTAGTGTACGTGAGGTGTGGAAAATGGTCGGTTTTAGAAAAGGTAAATGGGTGTGTCCTGGAGCTGTTTAGCCCTGCGGCTTGGGCTGTCTGAAATGGCTGGCTCGGTCAGCTGGTCCTTTTAGTCCATGAGCCAGGCCAGATATCGGTACCACCTGGGGTGACTAAACACGAATGGTACTAAAATGTTTATAGAGTGACTGTAAGTACATTAAGATATGATAGCCTTCTCGCACTGGTAGCTTAGTCTAATTTTTTTGATGCAATAGGGGCGCTACCCAAAAATAAAGATTTTTAGCGTGACGCTCGGCGTTTTCCTCATTTTCTTTAAAATCCATCACACAATCATCGCGAAACTTTGAACACCTATGTAGAATTATATTTTCTACCAGAGTTGTTCCTAGGTATTTTTCAAATTTCCTCATATTTCGGAATATACTCTATATTTTGGGTATTTTCCTCTAAATCTAGAATAAATCCTTAAATATGGGGAACATTGAAAAATATATTCTAACAGCTCTTGTAGCTTATTTGATTCTCTACAAGAATTATTCCGATGTGTATTTCAAGTTTCTCCATATTTAGGGGTTTATTTCATATTTGGGGATTTTTTGTTATATTTTGGGGATAATTTATTATTGGAAGGAGCAAACATATGTAGAGTGGTTTCCATGTAATGTGTTTGTTTGTTCATGGTTTAATGGTGATATTTTTTGCAGGTGTGTGTCGACTGTTTGACGGCAGGATGGAACCATCTGCGAGGAAGAGAGCACGGATCGACTGTATCATCCACTGCTCTGATGATGACAGCGATGCTCTGGTGTCACCACAGGATTTGGACTCCTGGAACACATTGCTCAGGGCTGCAGAAATCAGGCAGCATGATCCAGTCCTGGAAGCAGCCAAGGGCCTTGAAGAAGGAGGAATACCACACATACATTATCACCGTAAATGTCGTAGTCTCTTTACAATGAAGAAGTCACTGGATTCTATCCTTGCCAAGGGTGTCAAGATAGAATCAGCTAGACCCCAGGAGGAGGGCATCAAGGGATGCCCCTAGTACTAGCAGGGTGTATGCCAAAGTATGTATCTTCTGCGAGAAGTCAAGCAAGTACATAAAAACAACAAAGACAAGGGAGCCACTCATACAGTGTGTTGAGCTACGAGCAGATGAGAAGATTCGCAGAGCAGCAATAAGGAAACTCAACCAGAGAATCCTTGGTTTAGTTAGCAGAGACCTTGTTGCTGCAGAGGGTCACTACCACAAGTCGTGCTACAAACTCTTCACAAAAGATGATTTCCCAGCGGCCGCCAGGTCGGGTGCAGGTTAAAATCAGGAAGAAAGCGAGGAAGCACGCTACGAAGAGGTTGAGACAGAAGCCCTCGAGGAACTCTGCTTGTATATAAGGACCAAATTATTCCCCAACCCAGAGGTACTGCCTATGACAAACCTCACATCTAGGCTTGAGAGATCCATGATGTCCCGTGGTATTATCCAACTGAAACCAGCGACAAAGAAACATGTTCGCCGAAAGATTGAAACCGAGTTTGGAGAATCACTACGCTTTGTCCCAGATGAGAAAGGAAAGCTTCTAATCTATCCACGCAGCCTCTCAATGGACGACCTTGCCCGGCAAGCACACAAAATGGCAAAAGACCTGCAAGAAGCAAGAGCAGCTAACTCTGAAGATGTCTTAACCAAAGCAGGAATGCAGCTGAGGAATGAGATCAATAAACAAGATGTGAGTCAGCCATGGCCTCCCGATACAGATCAGAATGTCATTCCTGCAGCAGTCACTCAATTCCTGCACACCCTGCTGACAGGAGAGTGTGAGTGTGAAACTCCCTCTGAAAGAGCTCAACGTCTTGCCACTTCCTTTGGCAGTGACTTGGTCTTTGCTGTTACCAGTGGCAAGACAAAACCACCCAAGCACGTACTGCTGACCAATGCTGTAAAGTCTTTGACAGGAAACACAGAACTGATCCGAACTCTGAATCGTCTTGGTCACTGTGTGTCTTACTCAATGTTTGAGGAGATCGATACAGCCCTTTGTATCCAGAAGCTGGAATGCTCAAAGGATGACATTCCACTGCCAGCAAACATCTACCCTGGTGTGTTCACAACCCTGGCCTGGGATAACATTGACCGACTTGAAGAGACCCTAAGTGGAGCAGGTACTTCTCATAGAGTCAATGGCATTGCTGTCCAGTCCAAGGTTGCAGGCTCTGTGCCAGAGAAAGTCCTGCCAGAGATTACCAAGTCCAAGATAAGAAGCATCACTCAGACATCATCAATGCTGCCAATATACAATGTTGGGCGGCGGGCAGGGCCACCTAGGATTGAGACTGCGTATGTCGACACTACCAAGGAAGTCCAGGATTCAAAGACAAAGAACCATATCTGGCTTCTTACTCGAATGTCAGACCATGAGGACCAGTCCATCAGCAGTTGGACTGGGTTCAACATCAAAATGCGCAGAGACATTGCAGTGGTTCAGGACACTGTAAGCTACCTGCCCACTATCAATGCTCCCGCAACAGAAATGTCCACCGTTAATGAAATCTTGGAACAAACGCATGCTATCATGCAGTCCTTACAGCTTAACAAGATTGTGTGCGTGTTTGATCAAGCACTCTATGCCAAAGCTGCCGAAGTTATCTGGAAACAAGAGAAGTTCAAGAACATTATCATCAGGATGGGCGTCTTCCACACAATCTGTAATCTCATCTCCACCATAGGAAAGAGGTTTCAAGATGCAGGTCTTAGAGATCTGTGTGTGGAATCAGGTATCATCGCAGAAGGATCAGTGTCAGGAGTGATGAACGGCAAGAGGTACAACAGAGCAGTGAGACTACACAAGCTCGTGTATGAAGCACTGATGAGGCTTGCATGGAAAGGCTTCCTTTCATGGCTAGAAGAAAACCATTCAAGGGACATACACCATCTAGATGAAACACTGAAGGACATCAACAGCTTTCACAGCAATGTGTCTCAGGGACTCTTTCAAGAGCTGATGGAGAGTGAATCATGCACACATATCATGAAGCTTTTCCAAGTTTATCTTGAGACCCTCAGAGATGAACACAACCTCTCAGCATTCTGGATGTCATACCTGGACATGGTTGAGATCATGCTGGACTTAATTCGAGCCTCCAGAGAAGGCAACTGGATGCTCCACCTAGGAGCAATCCGACAGATGATACCGTGGTGTTTTGCCTATGACAAAGTGAACTATGCCCGGTTCCTAACCTACTACTATGCCTTGATGTCTCAACTGCCCATTGAACACCCAGAGGTCCATGAACACTTCATGCAAGGTGGCTTTTCGGTCCAGATCGGTAGCAAGAATCCCTTTGGACGGATCCCTGTGGACCAGACAATCGAAGAGACGATCAACAAAGACACCCAGACACCAGGGGGCACAAAAGGCTTCAGCCTGAAAGGCGGAGCTGTCGCCAGGTACTACCTGACATCGGAGTATCGCAGCAGGTACTTAAGGCAGCTCAGGACTATGGTAGTAGGCCAAAAGTATACTGACTTCAGCCACCCAGACCTACAGATGCCCAGGATTAGAAGAGATGAGGCCGATGTCCAATCTTTAGTTCAACTGATGGAGACCAGCTGGTTGAACCCCTTCAACGCAGAGCAAGAAGATCTTGTCAGTTTGTCAACTGCGACTATGGCACCACCAGAAGTTGTCAAAGACCTTCTAGGGGCCTACAGAATAGGAGAGGATGCATATCAAGCCTTCAAGGAAGAGCGCCTGGAGATCGATACGCCAACTATACAGTTTCATGACACGATGACGAAGACGAAACTGAGAACGTTCACTAACATCAGAATGAAGCCACGCTCACAAGACCATGCCAAGGAGGTTATCTTAAAGGCTGACAGGAACCTATTTGGCCAGATGATCCTTGTTGCCGAGAACAGAAAGCTCAAAATGAGTGATGTCTTGGCTCATCCCCTGGGGCCTTTGCCTTGGGCACTTGCCAGCGGTGATGGGTCTCTCCGCAAGACCAACAAGGCTGCCCTCGCAAAGGAGTTAGAGAGGAATGTTTCTCCTGCAGAAGTGATACCCGAGCCCTCTGCTACCATAATTGATGGGATGAGCCTGGTCCACAAACTGAAGGGAAACGACAAAACTTTTTCACAGCTTGCAGGTACAGCACTGAGTCACGCTGTTCATGAAGGTGCTAAGAGCAGGCGCATTGATGTTGTGTTTGATATCTACAAGGAGACATCCATCAAGGATGCAGAACGAGCCAAAAGAAGTGCAGGCACAGGAATTCATTTCAAGAACATTCAACCTGGGCACAACATCCAGCAGTGGAGAAAGTTACTCGGTAGTTCCTCCAACAAGGCAAGTCTTATCAAGTTCTTGGTAGAAGAATGGAAGGCACCACAGCACAGGGAGAAGCTCAAGGACAAGGAGCTGTATGTCACATGTGAGCAGCGCTGCTTCAAGATCACCAAAGAGCAGTGGGAAGAGGCTCCTGAGCTTAAGTCAACTCAAGAAGAAGCAGACACACGCCTTCTTCTCCATGCACTTCATGCAGCAGAATCTGGGAACAAGTCTGTCATCATCACTGCAGAAGATACAGACGTCATGGTGTTGTGTCTTGGCATGTGCCACAAGATCCCATCCCATCTGTTCCAGAAGTGCGGGACGAAGAACCGGACAAGATTCCTGGATATCACCACACTGAGCCGCACACTGGGAGGCAGCGTGTGTGATTCATTGATTGGTATGCATGCCTTTACAGGCTGTGATACCGTCAGTGCATTCGCTGGCCGAGGGAAGATGACGACACTCAAGCAGGTGAAGATGGACAAGACATACCAGCATGCTTTTCACGAACTTGGACGCTCATGGGAAGTGTCTCCTGAACTCTTTGAGAAGCTACAGGAAATCACCTGCCACATGTACCTACCATCTACCCACACAACTAAGGTAAACAAGCTTCGGTATGAGCTGTTCTGTGCAAGACGTGGAGAGGTAGAGTCAAGTCAACTCCCTCCTTGTGAGGACTGCCTCTTCATGCATGCACTGCGTGCAAACTACCAGGCTGCGATCTGGAGGAGAAGTCTTCAGAGCCAGCCATTTGTTGCGAACCCAACAGACTGCGGTTGGATGACAGATGAGGACGGTAAGCTTGCCGTCAACTGGATGCGAGGCTCACCAGCACCAGATGCTGTTATGCAGCTACTGTCTTGCAAGTGTGTGCGGTCATGCGAACTCCCTAAGTGTACTTGCCTCAGCAATGGTCTAAAATGCACGGACATGTGCAGGTTACAGACATGTCAGAACAAGGCTATTGAAGAAGAGCCGGTGGCACAACAGTCAGATTCCGAGTCTGACGTAGATGATATTTAGGAGTAGTAATTTGCCATAATAGTATGTACAAGCCCATGGCATGCTTAGTGTGTATTTACAGGACTTGTATTAAATGTGACAATTACTATATGCATTTTGTTGACATTTAGGCATTCCTGTCCCCAAATTTGACATTTTAAAAAATTTCGGAATTTTCGGTAGGGTATGTCTATTCAAGAAGTGATAACGACCATTAAGCTACCAATGTGCAAGGGCTATCATATCAAAACATAAACTAGAGACATGTAGCAAGCTAAAAACACCTAAGAGAATTAGTCACCCCGGGTGGTACCGATATCCCAAAATTCGGGTCTTGGCTCATGGACTATTTCGTTCTGTGGACCTTTCCTTTGGTGTTTCTGTGTGGTGTTCGTTCATGGCTTCTGTGGTGGGCTTCTCGTTCTGGGGCATTTTAATAAGAGATTAGGGTATTGTATTTATGTATTTATATAATTAACAGAGATTAAGTTTTGTATTTATCATTGCTTTAGATTTATTATAATTTATTAATTTACTAAATCTCACTGGAAACTATGAATTAATGCTTAGATAATGCTGATACCAATTATTGATCAAAATATAGTTGGTGCCTCGACGTGACTTATTTGACCGACTGTACCAGGTTATTCTAGGTTGGAATCCTTGGAGTACCACATGTATTCATTACTTTCTTGATTTCATTAGTTAGGTTTATTAAGGGGAGGTTTTTAGTTTGGTCCCTAGATATCCATCAAGCTTAAGATTACACCCCCTTGAGCCCCTTTCAAGATAAATTTGTACATTTTTCGGTAGAAAAATGTCCCGGCTGAAAGCCGGTTCCTCTTAAATAACAGGCTCGCTATCGCTCGCCAGGATAAAATCGACACCTAAATGGCACGAAAGGTCTTAAAATTGACAGAAATGGGTCGAAAGTTCTTAAAATCGTCAAAATAATGGGGCGAACGTCTTAAAATTAGAAAAACAATGGGGCTAAACATGAGGGAGAAAGGAGTCAAGAAAAAAATCCCTCAAGTGGAAATCTCCCCTTAAGTTTATAACTGGTGGGTTGGTCAAAAACTGGTCCCAAAACATACTCCCCCCCCCCCCCCCCCCCCCTGTACCCCCGGTCAATATTTACGAGTCACACCACAGCTGGGATCTCATTTTTAACGGTAGTTTTGGGTTCCTATCATTCTATGCTTCATTGCTATATACTTTTTATCCACCGGAAAGTATTTGTTTTTCTTGTGTTTTTTTTTTTTTTTTTTAGCATTAACCTAACCAAAAAACCTAACCTAACCTAACCTAATAGCCCCCAAATACATTTAGGTTAGGTTAGGTTAGGTTTTTAGGTTAGGTTAATGCTAAAAAAAATAAAAAAATAAAAAAAATAAGAAAAAAATATTTTCCGGTGGATAAAAAGTATATAGCAATGAAGCATAGAATGATAGGAACCCAAAACTACCCTTAGAAATGAGATTCCAGCTGTGGTGTGACTCGTAAATATTGACCGTACCCCCTCCTTGACCCTGACCTCGGCTTCCTATTGGTCCAAACAATCGATGACGTAGCCGCTCCCAAATCCATAAAGGCAGGTGGTTGTTTGTCGATGATTTTCCGCCGATATTTCCGTCGTCTTGGACTTCCCTACGTTATCGGCTTGTGGACTACGATACTGAAGACTGGAACTATATTTGAGGATAGATAGATATTTCACTTGTGGTATGGGATGGTTGGTAGGGGTGGGGAGCGAGGGAGGTGTGTACTTTCCCTTCCGTGGCACTGAGGTAACTGATGTTGTGAAGGCACTGGCAGTGTTTACCAAACCTGTGTCACTAGTGTCGCTCGATTAGTGTTCAATACTCGCTAACATGTCGCTAGATAGGAAATACTGCTAAATGTCGTTATAAAAGGGTAAAATATCTAGAAAATCAACAGGAAAAGGCAGAAAATTACTTTCCATCTTGATATAGATAAAATAACTATAAAACATCGTCTAAATATAGGGATAATGAATGAACCACAGAGGACAAACAATGCCTCTAAGGTTAGCGATATAATAGCTAAGTTGGCACCCCTGATCCATACGAGAGAGAGAGAGAGCTGGCAAGGTGGGTATGTTGTTGTTGTTGTGGTGTTGGGGCGTGACTCGTGCACTACGTACGGTGTAAGCATCATAATCATCACACATTCTGACGCTATTCTTGACTTACAGTGTGCTGGCTTAATAATCCAGATAGCTTCCGAAGTCCTATATTAAGGGAACGCTTTTAGTTTTCTAGTCCTCCATCAAACATAAAACAAAAAACTCCCTAAGCCCCCTTTCAAGATAAATGTGTACATTTTTCGATAGAAAAATGCCCCGGCCGAAGGCCGATTCCTCTTAAATTACAGGCTCGCTATCGCTCGCCAGGAAAAAAATTGACATCTAAATGACACGAAAAGTCTTCATACTGAAAAAAAAAAAAAAAAAAAATGGGGCAAAAAGTCTTAAATTCGCCAACATAATGGAGCAAACATCTAAATCTAATGGGACTAAACATGAGGGAGAAGGGTTTGTTGTTGTGGTGTTGTTGTTGTGGTGTTGGGGCGTGACTCGTGCACTACATACGGTATAATCATCATCATCAGCAGCATCACACATCCTGTATATTCCCAACGATAATTATGCCAAACGATATTCCCAATCTTTCTTCTATTCTCTCTCTCTCTCTCTCTCTTACCATATTAAGAGCTCGTAGCACCCGCCTTGCAACACAATCCCACCCCTACTCTGTGCAACACTCCAACCCAAGAGTGAAACGTTATTCTCAATCTTTCTTCTATTTACCAGCTGAGCTCTGGAACTCTCTCCCTGAATCCATCTTTCCCTCATCCTATGACTTTAATTGCTTCAAACTCCGTGTGTCCAGGCATTTTGGCTCGAACATTCCTTGATTTTGGCCCTGTCACTCTGGGAGAGGCACTCATCACAGGCAGTTTTGCCTTTTGTGTCCCTCATCATTATGCTATTATATTATATTATATTCTATATACTCAGGCACAATCCACACTTTTCAGATTTTTGTCTTTATTATTATTATTATTATTATTATTATTATTATATTTTTCCCTCTTTTCCTTTTTTTTTCATTATAGAAATATAAAATCTGGAATTTAGATCCAAGGGAAATGTTTTCTATGCGAATGAAGGAGACAAAAGGCAAAGCTGCCTGCAACAAGTGTCCCCCACATAGTTGAAAGAGTGACAGACTCAAAATCAAGGTACGTTAAGAGTCAAAATGTCTGGACACACGGAGCTTGAAGCAGTTCAAGGCATAGGATGAAGAAAAGACAGATTGTGGGAGAGAGTTCCAAAGCCTGCTTGTTGAGTAGAAGAAAGACTGGGAAAAACGGTTCACTCTTGGGTTTGAGAGTTGGACAGAATAGGGGTGGGAGTGTATTAAAAGGTGGGTGCCCCCCACTCTCTGTAAGGGCGGAGGTATACACTAAAAGAGCTCTGAAGAACACTGATTGTTGTAATAGCGGTAGAAGAGTGAAAGAGATGCAACATTGCGGCGTGTTGAAAGAGCTTGTAGGGAATTAGGGAGATGAGGTTAGTTGATGAGATGAAATAATTTGGCTCTACCTTTCCGAGAAGTGCGGTATGGGTGGAACCTCCCACACATGTGAACAATACTACGTGATACATGGGAGCACTGCGCCCCTATACAGAGCAAGAAGCTGTGCGGGGGGAAAGAACCCACAGAGACGGTTGAGCACACCTAACTTCTGGGAAGCTGTTACTTCCTACCGTACGGCAAATTATGGGTTGTAGCCACCTAATTGGCAATACTTAAGGGCAGATTTACACTTAAGGGATTTTTTTCTTTACCCCCTTCTCCCTCATGTTTAGCCCCATTGCTGTTGAGATTTTAAGACGTTCGCCCCATTAGTTTGGTGATTTTAAGAACTTTCACCCAATTTATGTCACATTTAAGACCTTTCGTCCCATTTAGGTGTCTATTTTGTCCTGGCGAGCGATAGCGAGCCTGCAATTTAAGAGGAACCGGCCTTTGGCCGGGAAATTTTCTACCGAAAAATGTACAAATTTATCTTGAAAGGGGGTCAAGGGGGTGTAATTTTAAGCTTGATGGAGGTCTAGGGAACACACTAACAACCTCTGCTTTTTATTAAAGGGGGTCAAGTGGGTGTCATTTTAAGCTTGATGGAGGTCTAGGAAACACACTAACAACCTCTGCTTTTTATTAAGGGTATAGTTTTGTTTTTCATTTATTTATCTCTATATTTGTTTGTTAGCTTCCATCAAGCTTTAAAACAAAACTCAAGACCCTTCTTCCAGACAAATTTCTAAATTTTTTCGGTAGAAAATTACAGGTTCGCGATGAAAATCGACACCTAAATGGCACGAAAGGTCCTAATATTGACAAATAAATGGGGTGAAAGGTCTTAAAATGGTCAAACTAATGAAACGAAAGTCTTAAAATCTAATGGGGCTAAACATGAGGGAGAAAGGGGACCAGTAGAACCCCCCCCCCCCTTTAATGCCAGGCTTTCGTACTAACAGCTTAAATATATATTACTATTTCCATAATGATTGTGTGCGTTACTATTGTATTCGTAATTGTTCTCTCTCTCTCTCTCTCTCTCTCTCTCTCTCTCTCTCTCTCTCTCTCTCTCTCTCTCACTCTCTCTCTCTCTCTCTCTCTCTCTCTCTCTCTGTGTTTTAGTTATAGTTTCTTTCAGTGAATACCTTAAATTAAAGAGGTGTACAATTGTGTTAAGTGTGTGTGTGTGTGTGTCTGTGTGAGAGTGCTGTGAGTTAATGAAGAGAGAATGTGTGTATGTGTAGATAAGTGTGTGTGTGTGTGTGTGTGTGTGTGAGTGCTGTGAGTTAATGAAGAGAGAATGTGTGTATGTGTAGATAAGTGTGTGTGTGTGTGTGTGAGTGCTGTGAGTTAATGAAGAGAGAATGTGTGTATGTGTAGATAAGTGTGTGTGTGTGTGAGTGCTGTGAGTTAATGAAGAGAGAATGTGTGTATGTGTAGATAAGTGTGTGTGTGTGTGTGTGAGAGTGCTGTGAGTTAATGAAGAGAGAATGTGTGTATGTGTAGATAAGTGTGTGTGTGTGTGTGTGTGTGTGTGTGTGTGTGTGTGAGTGCTGTGAGTTAATGAAGAGAGAATGTGTGTATGTGTAGATAAGTGTGTGTGTGTGTGTGTGAGTGCTGTGAGTTAATGAAGAGAGAATGTGTGTATGTGTAGATAAGTGTGTGTGTGTGTGAGTGCTGTGAGTTAATGAAGAGAGAATGTGTGTATGTGTAGATAAGTGTGTGTGTGTGTGTGTGAGTGTGCTGTGAGTTAATGAAGAGAGAATGTGTGTATGTGTAGATAAGTGTGTGTGTGTGTGTGTGAGTGTGTGTGTGTGTGTGTGTGAGTGTGTATGTGAGAGAGTGCTGTGAGTTAATGAAGAGAGAATGTGTGTATGTGTAGATAAGTGTGTGTGTGAGTGTGTGTGTGAGTGCTGTGAGTTAATGAAGAGAGAATGTGTGTATGTGTAGATAAGTGTGTGTGTGTGAGAGAGTGCTGTGAGTTAATGAAGAGAGAATGTGTGTATGTGTAGATAAGTAATAATAATAATAATAATAATAATAAACGGTTTATTAAAGAATGGCAGCCTCATGAGCTGAAAATACACATTTTACAATTTAGTGGATGAACATGAGATGTACAGATATGAGGATGTAAGCTCAGTTTACAAACAAAATAAATAAATACAATAATGATGCATGTGCAGAATACAAATGATCATAAAATAACCATGAGAGTAAGTGATATACAGTACATATACACATTTATTTACTTACTCATATACAGAACATACGTATATACACGTACGTGCGGACATACATATACATACATATATAGGAACATAAGAACATGCAGTAAGTGTGCACATGTCCGTATACACAAACGCTCACGTATGCACAACAAACATACATACATACAGAAACTGTTTTGGTATGGTCAGGGTAAAGCGTTGAAGGGTAAAGAGGGTGCAGCAATTCAAGTCCGTATATGGTCCGTATGGTCAGGTACAGCCTACTACAATGGGAGGTTAATCCTCGGTAGTGTAGGTGTGTGTGTGTGTGTGTGTGTGTGTGTGTGTGTGTGAGAGTGCTGTGAGTTAATGAAGAGAGAATGTGTGTATGTGTAGATAAGTGTGTGTGTGTGTGTGTGTGTGTGTGTGAGAGTGCTGTGAGTTAATGCTTAAGAAAATGTGTGTATGACTGTGTGTGTGTGTGTGTACATGAGTGTGTGTGTATGTGTCACCATGTAGGAATGTGTTGGCAGTGTGTGTGTGGAGACAGGTGGGTGTGAGTGGACGTGTGTGTGTGTGTGTGTGTGTGTGTGTGTGTGTGTGTGTAGGTGTAGTATTGCACGTGTGTAAGTGTGTGTTGCCAAGTGTACCACCATAATGCCACTACATTAACATATATATATTATTTTCTAACTTATATTATTAACTCTGCGTAAGCCGGGTGGTATCATACACACAGATCCCG
>CM064513.1:80640137-80695872 GCA_032716605.1 Paralithodes platypus | reverse complement strand
GTGATGGCAAGGCTGTGGTGTTAAACGCACTCATTTTTGTTCGCAAATGATTGTTGATGGTGCGATGGCTGCGTTCGCATATAGCATTTCCTTGAGGCCAGTCATCGGGGCATGAGGTGATTTAATCTTAATGCCACATTGTTGGGTGAACTGTTGCCCAAACGTGTCCACTAAACTCGGGGGCATTGTCGGATAGAAGAGCAAGGGGCAGGACCGAATATAGGGAATACTTCTGTGGCAAGCAGTGTGGCGACTGTGGTGGCTGTGTGGTCTTTAGCTGGGCAGGCGATTAAAAATTTGGAATAGACGTCCACAAATGTGACGATATAGCGCTTGCCAGCGTAAGGAGGAGGAAACGGGCCCATGATGTCGCGGGATAGGACTTGGAATGGTTTGGTAGCCGACAAGGGTACCAGCTGGGCCTGGGGGGCATGATCAATCCTTTCCCAATAAACACGGTTTGAAGGATTCTGTCACTCGTTGTGCAATTTTGGAGGGTTGGGGGTCCAGTATTGGTCTGTGAAGATGTTTAACATCTTCTTTTGTCCCAGGTGTATGCCGTTCCCCTCGTGGATGGCAATCATGTAGTCAGGGGCAATGGTGGGGTCCAAGATTATGTGACCACTGTCTGTGGCAAGTTGATCTCCCCAGCGAGTCAGTCACGGAAGATATTTAACGGTGGCAATCCCGGCCTCTAACATTTATGGACTTGGCGTTCCTCTTTACTGACGTTGTATGGGGTTCTTTCTACGGGATGGTTGTCGTATGGGGGGGCCTGTGGTGTTAATAATGTGTGTTCTATATCAGTCTGTCCGATTTCGGTGGGTTGTTGGGCAAACACGTCACTGATTTCCTGCAGTACGTCGCACATGCCGATCTTTTGGTGGTCAGATAATGTCTCAGGGAGAGGGGGCAATTGGAGGCTGGTAGGGGTGTCGTTAAAATCTATGGGGAGGTCATCGAAAGTTTCGAGGTCTCCTATAATGAGACCTTTTGGTAGTGTCAGGGATTCTTCTGAGATATTTGCCACGAGAATGTGGTTGATGCGAGCGGAAATGATGGCGGGTTGTAAGAGGCAACGGTGGGGGTTGGGGGACGTGGTAGTGGGGGAAAATATCATGTGCGTTTGGGGTATGGGCCGCAGGTTCACCCATTTTTGATGGTGGGGGGAATTTGACATTTACCCTGAACTATAGCTGGGTTAATGATGGTGGGGGATTGACTGGCGGGCAGGTGCATGGTACTAATAAGGGGGGCAAGGTCGCTTTGGTGGCGGTCACGTGAGGGGGGGATTAACGGCGCGTGTGGGAGGATCAGTGGGGCGTGGTGCGAGGGGGTTAGAAAACGGGAGTTGTTGGAGGGACTGCGGAAGGTTGGTGGGGGAAGCGTGTGATATAGAAGATGGGTTATTGTTGGAGGACTGATGTAAGGAAATGTGGTGGTTAGAAGGAATTTGGGAGCGTTGTCGGTGGCAGTGACGGTTTGTTTGGAGTTTATATGGATTTGGTGGTTTTGTTCGTCATGAGGAGGGCGAGTCAAGTGTGGGGTTGTGAGGTTTTCTAGGGGTGTGAATTGTGTGGGGTGGAAGGGAGCTACTGACGGAAAACTGTCACAAGGGGAATCGGGGGTGGGGGTGGACTAGCTGGGCATTTCTGGGGGCATGGTGGGAACATGGTTGTGTCCCTCGGTCGGCACGCGTGAGGGGGGGATTAACGGCGCGTGCGGGTGGTTCAGAAGTGGTGAGAGGTGAGCGAGTTAGAAAACGGAATTTGGGGGGGGGGGACTGGTGGAGGGTTGGTGGGGAAAAAGTTAGGTGTAGAAACATGGGTTATTGGTGGAGGACTGGTGTATTGATGTGGTGTTGTTCACAGGACGAACGTGGGGAACTTTTTTGGTGGCAGTCAAGGTCTGGTTAAAAGTGATGTGGGGCGGGTGGGTTTGTTTGTCATGAGAGGGTGAGTCAAGTGTGGGGTTGTGAATTTTTCTAGGGGTGTGAATTGTGTGGGGGGGCAAGGGAGCTATTGACGGAAAATTGTCACAAGGGAATTGTTTTGGGTTGTGGGATAGCTGAACATTTCTGGGGGCATGGGGGAAATTTTGTTGGGTACATTGATCGGCATTTTTCCTGGAAATATGTGTACATAAACATTGGATGGAATGATGGATACATATATCAGAGTCTGCCCTGAAAACATGGGAGGATTTATCCGGGACAGCATGAAGAGAATGGAGGGAATTACCGAGAGGGAGTTGCTTGGACTTGTCTTCTTTTGTTTGTTGAGGCATTTGTTTACTGAATGGGGTGAGATTTGGAGGGGAGTCAGGGCAAGGGGCGAGGGTTTAGGGGTCACCTTAGTGCTAGCTGCAATTTGGTAACCCTGACTCAGGGTTTGTTGAGGGGGAGGGTGTTTTTTTTTTTTTTTTTTTAATGGGTTTCTGCGTGATGGGTTTGTCAGAGGCTTTGGGTTGGAATTTGTTGAATGATATCAGTCTTTGGCCGCAGTCGACCTGGGCCTGGAGTTTTTGAAGGAGGTCAAGTCCAAGGAAACCATCATAATGTTTACAGTTGGAGGAAAATACTGTGAAGGTGTGATAACAACGAGCATGGGGGGCAGGAGTGGTTACTGATAGGGGTAAAGTGTCTCCTAGGAGATTTAAGTAAGTATCAGCAGCTGAGATTAGTTCTGTTTTTGGTGTTTAACAAAGGGCCAAATAGTCGGTGATGTTTTTCATAGTAAGATTTGAACAAACATGACTTGGCAGCTCCCGTGTCGATTAGCAAACGGACAGGAATGTCCTTGATTTTGGCCAGGTAATAAATGGGGGCAGTGCGGTCAGTTATGGTGTCCCCCGCCGAGGCCATCTTGGGCGGGGGGTACTTTAAAAATCCTGGGAATCGGTATCTACCTCCTCCAGGGTTTCCTCGGTATCTTCTGAGATCATGTTAGGGGCTATTTCTTCCGTGTGTCTTTCTTCCATCTCTTCCTCTTGTCCCAACTCCTCTTCATTTACAGAAATGCGAGGAGTAAAGGGGCGAGGTTTGGCAGAGTCACGAATTTGATGGAAAGCACACTAAGCATTACAGGCAGGGAAATCATAGGGGTTGATAATGACTAAGGTAGGGTTTTTACTTTGGTAGGTGTTGTAGTTCCTGTTCCGGTTGAAGATTCTGCGTGGCTGGGTAGGTTGGAACCGGGGTCTACTGGGTTGGGGCTTGCCGGAAGGGTAGGTGAGTTTGTTGTTGAAGGATGAGGCTGGGTAGGCATTCTTGGAGTTTTGGTGGTCGGGTTGCTGCGGGTGTGTGGGAAAATTCTTGATTGCAGCGATTTGGGTGGGTGCTTCTGTGCGCACGGCCAAAATACGTCGGATCGTGATGAGATCTTTTTTGTATCCGACGAAATCGTGCACACGGAAATGGTCTTTTACTGCTGAGGGCAATATCGACACAAGGTTGACCAGAATTTGCTGTTCTTGTTGGATTCTGGTCAACGTGGGGAAAGAAATTTGTATGTGTTGGGCAATCTTATTCACTGTGGCATCTAAATCGCCTTCGAATTTAGATGTTTTGGATACGGGTGTGGGCCACGAAAACGCCCAACGAAGGCTTAATGGCTTCTATCACTATTGGGCGAAATTCGTTCCCAGGTGAGAGCAGGGTGCACTTGATAGGCAACCAGGGAAACGGCTTTTCCCAGGTGCGTTAATGTTACGGATATTTTTTCTGTGTCCGTGGTATAAACAAGGTCAAGTACGGGTTTCACTATGTCCATGAATGTTTTCGATCTCATAAGTTTCTCCATCATAATGTGGGATGGGAATGTGAGAAACGGTGCGCCATGATGTTCTCGTGTTCTGGCTGTTCCAAACTTGCAATGTAATGCAACCTTTTATCCGAATCAAGAACCACCGCTGCCGCCAATGTTAGCCCTGTTTTTCTACAGGTTTAACTTGGGTAATGTGAGTTCTAAATGACTGGGTATATAAGGCTGCATGCACAATACAAGGTATGAGGAATAGAGGACACAAAATAAACACACGGTAACACGACAGAAGTTCAAGTTTATTGAAGTAATTAATAAAGAGCATGGAAAGATAATAATTCTCGTACAAAACAAATAATAGAAGGGAACTGCTAGCATTAGCGGATCTGGATGGAGCCTAGTCTCCCACTTCCAACGTTCAGGTATACTCTTCTGATCACGGGTTCACTTAGCAAGTTTTATTTTACTGGAAGACCTCAATATATTCATGTAATTCAATTTCACTGATTTGATCTCTTACTGGCTGGTCGCGTGCCCAAGTAGCAGCTCACAGTTAGGATTAGACACTGTGTATATTGTAGAACACGGAATCTCTAGTAACCTCATGGGGGTACGGATCTAAGTTTTATATTCTTATGGCAGAAATACGTAGAACACAAATCAGTGGTGCGAACGTTAGATATCACTAGAGTTTTAATATCTGAATAAGGTAATTACGAGAGTCAATGTCGCCTGTTAATTAATGAGCACTGATACGCTTAGTACGTCCCAAATGGAATGGTTAAATATGAGTTACACTGGGCAAGGTTATAGCCACTTTATAGAAAGTGAATAACTGAGTGTCAAACTGCGTACTATAACACTTAGTACTAGCAACATGAATCTTGATAGTATTTGTAGATCTGGTCCTGGTTATCTTGCTTACGGTGATGTTGGGGGCTAACGACTGGTTCCTCGGCCGTCCAGGTGGTCCAAAATGTAGGAAGTTCTCAAGTCGGATCTCTTGGACGATCTGTTGCTGGCTACACACTTATATACCCACGAATTTGTGTGAAGGTTATAAGGTGCACGTTAGGACTTGTACATGGACAGATCTTCTATTTAACTTCTGCCATGGAGTCTGCCGGCTCGGGAATCTCTCAACTCAGGAACAACACAAGGGCAGAGCTAGAAGTTAACTTCAGGGTAGTGACCACTGGTTGGTGTCTAACTTTCAACTGATTTGACTGGGGGCGGGAGCTAGGTTTATAGGTTCGGTTTTCTGGACCCTGTAGACAATAGGGATCTCGAGTCTTATGGACTTATTTGAGCTCTCAATAGATATGGGGACTGGGTAAGATGGTAATTACTGTTGTGGCACATGGCTATAGGAATCCTTCAATTTTGTGATATAACTGAGCCTTAGTACAGGTACTATTTTGGCTATATGGAAGTATTTATGGAAGGGAGACTGGATCTACTTTGCGGGGAGGACTGGGACAGCTGTGATAGGGGCGTCTATCTTATATTGCTGTCTTTGTTCTATTGCATAGCTGAGGTGCTAATTGGACTATCCGAGTATGCAAACAGGTGGATGGGTTATTGTGGGTATAGAGAAGTGAGTAATGGGGTTAGACATGCATGGTTAGTTCATTGATAGGAAGAATTCCTAGGCTACCTGGCAATGACCCGGAAGTCAAAACAGGGGTCAGGTATACCTCCGCGGGGGTGGGGGTCTCCCTCCTAGGGTGGGTTAAAAAGGGGTAGCCGGGTGCTCTCCCTCTGGGATGGTCGTCCGGCGGCTGTGGCTAGAGGCTTGCCATATCACCAGTGTTTGTAATAACCCTCTGTTTATGAGACAGATGTGGGTGTTCTTAATATCAAAACCGAAGGTGCCTTGGCTAGCTGGGTGTACTCGGTTGGCTGTTAATTGCATGGCTTGCTGGATGTGGTGGAGACTGGTTGTTAACTCTGCCACATTTATCTGGAAGTATGGCAATAGAAATTAGTTACTGGCGAGGCGGCGAGCCTCGCACCGATGACCATGGGGTGCAGGGTTGTGAAAGGGGTTGTAAGAGAATAGATGGCATGCAAGGGGTTAGTAAAGTGCTAATGTTGTTCTGGCCTACTAAGTGAAGGTAGGCTGGATAGGAGTATATATATAAAAGGTTGGAGAGTGTTAGCAACGGAAAATTCAAGGATCTTCAAGAGGTATGAGAGAGAGGCTAGGTCGGACAAGAGTCGAGAAGCGCGGGTGTCTTAATGAGAGGGGGGGAAGCTCAGGGGCTACAGGGAAGTTTGCCCCTAAGGTCCCTGGGCGTGGGGGTGGCATTAGGCTACAAATTATATTGGAGTTTGAAAAGACAGTGAAAGTACGTTAGTCAAATGCTACCGGGGGATGCAAATACGGGGTGGTATATGAGTCTGGAAAAGATAGAATCATGTGGACTGTGGGGCGGTGGGGGAGAAGGAGGTTAACTGTAGGTGTGTGCGTGACGTGTGGATAAAGTAAGGAAAAACATGGTGTATTATTTCTCGTACATACGAGGGGTTATGGACCTATTATTTGACACACTTTTGTGTACGTCTATGTGTCCCTGGGAACTGCGTTTTCTATGAAATATAGACCCAAGGAAAGCGGCAGTTCGTAGGGGTACTGCGTTATTGTTTCGAGGTACTATGATAGATACTGGTAACAAAGGTCATCTATACAATCTCTGGTTGGGGTAAGGATTACGTTACAGCATGGGTGTATTAACTTCTAAGGTATATAACATCTACTTCTCGGATGCAAGAACATACCAGATATAATTATGGCTGTCTGATGTGTTGGCATTGGCTCAACATAGGGACAGGGCATGGGTGTTTTTAATATGAATGTATATTCTTGTTCATCATCGTATAGGTAGAATCGGGCGGGTAAGGGGTGTAGGACACGAAGTAATATGGCGTAGTGTGGACTGTGATACGAAGGAGGTAAGCTGAAGACGTATGACAATTATGGAAAAGTAAATGGAAAACGGTGAACACAATGGCAGATAAAGATACTTAACCTAAGGATTGAATACATAGATTTTATGGGTGATGAGTCTTCAGAAACTTAGTCTGGCAAGACAAGATATGTTAGGGGATGTTAACATTAATACTTAACCTAAGGATTAAGTACATAGATTTTATGGGGGGGATGGGTCTTCAGAAACTTAGTCTGGCAAGACAAGATAATGTTAGGGGAGGTGAACATTAATACTTAAACTAAGGATTAAATACATAGATTTTATGGGGGGATGGGTCTTCAGAAACTTAGTCTGGCAAGACAAGATATGTTAGGGTATGTTAATATGAATATCTTAAACCTAGGGACAGCATGGGAGTATTAACTTCTAAGGTATATAACATCTACTTCTCGGATGTAAGAACATACATAGATATAATTATGGCTGTCTGATGTGTTGGCATTGGCTCAACGTAGGGACAGGGCATGGGTGTTTTTAATATGAATGTATATTCATGTTCATCATCTTTGTAGCTAGAAGTGTAGGGCACGAGGGGGTGGTGTACGTGAGGTGTGGAAAATGGTCAGTTTAGAAGGGGTATGTGGGTGCGGCCTGGAGCTGCTTAGCCCTGCGGGCTTGGGCCTGTCTGAATTGGCTGGCTCGGTCAGCTGGTCCTTTCGTTCTGTGGCCCTTTCTTTCGGGTGTTTCTGTGTGGTGTTCGCTCATGGCTTCTGTGGTGGGCTTCTTGTTCTGGGGCATTTTAGTCACGTTCGCCAAAAGCCAGTCATTGGGAAGTTCTCCGGTGTCTATAGTCTGCGAGAATATAACCTGCAGGATAGGAGCAAGAATAGCAGCATTCCCTTAACTATACTGCAGGGTATATTGTCTGGTCCAGTCACTTTGTCAGTGTCTACCTCAGATAAAAGTTTCTCGATTCCACGGGTGTGTAAAGTCAGTGGAGGTATAGGTGGGTGTGGTGATGGTGACAGTTTCGGCAAGCAGTGGCGTCACCAGAGGTAAAATTTTGGGGGGGGCTGTAGCCCTGGCATAGATAGGTGGGTGGGTGGCGAGCGAAGCGAGCCTGAGCAGCTGGGGGGTCCGGGGGGGCGCTGTAAGCCCCCCCGATTTTTTTTGAAATTTGAGCAGTTTCTGGGGCCTTTTTGAGGCCTAAAAATTTGTATAAGTAAGAAACATATGACACATAAATATTGATGAGCCTGATACCAGGCATCAGTCAGTAAGTTACAAGGCCAATGGTAATTGTAGGGTATAAAGCCTATGTGTAGAGAATAGTTTTTCTTCATATACTATCATACTATAGTCCATTCATTATAGGTAGGCCAGAAATTGTGACCCCTAACCTTTGTAATTCGCTAAATGGCTAGAGCAAATGGGTTGTAAATGTCCATACTTATTGCCTGGCTGACCCTTCCCAAAGGTAGAAATATTAGCTTGATTACTCCAGTCTTTCCTTAGGTATAGAGGTAAGTGGTCTAGATGTTTCGCCTACTTATAATGAATATACTATAGTTTGTAACGATTTCTTAGCATATTAAATTGGATAATTTGAAGAACTTTTATTATTGTACCATTATATAGATTTAATTGGCAAGATTTGTCTTCCATTACTGTGATAGAAAAACAAAACAGTTCACTTAAAACAAAAAAGTATAATTTATTAACTCCAAATCATAAAGCAATTACTTTAGATAAGCCTATTGATAAAATACAAGATTACAAACAATTGTTATTCTATAAAACTGATATCCTTTCAAAGTTTCATATAGTGACATGGCCTAATGGTATGTGGATATGTGTCTTTTATTTCACAATTTAATATAAATAATATATTATATTGTAAATATATAATAAGTCTCATAAAAACAATACATATTGCATTTATATTTCCAATAATTTCAATAAATATAACGGCTCAAGCTTCAAAGAAAACCAAGCTTGGTGAAAATATAGGGGAAACTTACTAATATTACTATTATGATTTGAGTCATAGCCATAGGTTTATGTAAATTGTGAATAAATATTCACATTACATAAACAATTCGTATTTAACCTATATGGATCAATTAATAAAAAGTAGATTGGGGGGGGGGGGGGGTTGGATGCAGGGCTGGTGAATGTGGTGAACTGGTTATGCATTATTTATTATTTAATTTTTATATATTTATTTTAATTACTTTTGGCAGTTTTGGGGTTTGCATTTTTTGGGGGGCTGAGTCCTTGATTTGGGGGGGGCTAAGCCCCCCCCCCCCCTGGTGACGCCACTGCCGGCAAGTCTGCATGTTCTTGTGTAAATACTGACTGGAACTGTGCATTAAGTGCATGTGCTTTATCTTGTGGGAGTGTGACCAGGGAATCGTTGTGTCGTAATTTGTTTATGCCAGTCGAGTCTTGTTTGCATGCTTTGAAGAAGCTGTAGAATTGTTTGTGGTTTTGCATGTTGTTTGTGAGGAAAGTGGTTGTGTAGTTAGTTTCTGCTTGTTTAATTTCTCGTTGTAATGTTTTCTGGGTATTTTTGTAGTGCTCCCAGTGTTCTGTATCGTTGTATCGTTTAGCTGTCTTGTATGTTTTTACCTTGTTTCTATGTAGCCTTCTTAATTGTCTATTGAACCAAGGTGGAGACTGGTTACATGTAACAGTTTTCTTGGGTATATGTTTGTCCATTGTGTCCTGAATAAAGTCACGAAGTCTAGTCCAGTTAACCTCTACAATATTAGCTATTGGGTTGTTGTCAAGGAAGGTGTCTCTAAAGTTAGCTAAGTCCTTGGAGATGGCTTCCATGTCAGCTCTGTTGTACTGGTATATCTTTCTGGATAGTTGTTTCTGTATGTTAGGTTTAATGTTTGCGTCAACGAGTACCATGTCGTGATCACTAAGCCCCGGCAAGACCCGTGTTCGTGTTATAAGTGAGGTGTTGTTCGTAAGGAACAAGTCTAGTATGTTGGATGTGACCCCATGTCTTATGTTAGGGTTATTTCTTGCTACACTAACTTGCGTACGTGTTGGTTCGAGTACTGTTTGTGAGAGTGAGTGGGTGTTGATTATGTCAATAAATGTTTCATGTAATGATCTTCTGTCAGTCTGTGGTAATATAATTTCGCTGCCATGGTTGTCATTTTCCAGTGTCGCGTATGCTGTCCAGTTAATGTCCGGTAAGTTGAAGTCTCCAGCCAACCATATATTTTTGGAGGGGTCAATTTTAGATAAACATTCAATAGGTAAACAGGTGCTTATATGCTAGCAATCTTAGCTGGTTGTTCCTCTTGCTTTCTAGATGCCGGAATTAGTTGGGGAAATCTCGGTTGTACATTTTCCTCTCCTCGCATCTTAAAGCTATTAAGCATTTAGCCACTCCAACAAGTTCCTCTCTCACCTCTCAAAGTGCTCAACCATAGCTCAACACTCCTCAAAAAGCCGTTGTCAAGGATTATCCCTCAATCCTTCACCCGTTGAGAGCCGTGGTGGTCGAGTGGTGAGCACGCTGGGGGTGCGCCACATATCCTACACCATGTATACTGCGTATTTCCTACATGTCACATCTCCTACAAATTTAGCAGTTTTTAGAGTAATGACATATTTCCTACACATATACTGCATATCTCCTACACAGTTTTTAGTGTAGTGACATATTTCCTACAGAGATACAGCATATCTCCTATGCCACATTTCCTACACCATGTATACTGCGTATTTCCTACACGTCACATCTACAAATTTAGCAGTTTTTAGTGAAGTGACATATTTCCTACAGAGATACAGCATATCTCCTACACACAAAAATCTGTACAGTCACATTTCCTACACTGCCGTGTATACGGGGAGGAGCCTCTGTCTGTACTCGGCGCTACTGTCTCGCTACTCGCCCGACGAGTCGAGTTGATTCGAGTCTTCGGGACAGACACGAGTCGGGTGTAGGAAATGTGGCGCAACCTAAATAGGGAGAAAAGTATCGTTCACATTCAGACACGCGTCGAGTTGATTCGAGTTTAGTCTCCAACCAGCAGTATTCTTTTCTCCATTCGTCGGGACAGACGGTATTTCTGAGCCTTGTACTCCACTACTGTACTCCACCAAGCATGGCTAGGATTGAGGGGAACATCCGCTTCAATGCAGTGGTTTACGAAGACAACTCTGGATTCCGGTACATCCGAAATGTGGCCAGAAACAACAAACTATACCTGTGTTGCGTTCAGCACCCCAAGTGTGGAGGAAGAGCCATCTTGTCGGAGGTAAAAATTGTAGTTGGACTGTATTCCCCCCCCCCCCTCCCCCCCTATACAATTATGGGAAAGAAAAAGGTATTTAAAGTGTCGGTCAATATAAAATGTATGTAATTAAATTGCTAAAAAAAAAAATTATCTAGTTTAGAGTTGTGTAAGTTTGTTTTGATGTGTGATAATAGTCAGACATGCATATTTACCCATTAAACAACAATCTAAAAACCACGCCCCTCCACTCGCGAAAATTTACTATTTGACCATAACCGTTTGCCGTGGGATACAACATATGTTGAGGGGGGGAAGCCCCCCCCCCCACCCCCCTCAGGAATTATTGAAATCTTCATATATTTAAACAGTAGGGGGCAAAACCCTAATTTTCCCCAACGCGAGTCGCCGAGGCTACACTCGCGGCGGATTTAAACAAACCCACCCGCCTCTTGCGAGGTAGGCTTTATAGAGGATATTTTTTTCTTTTTCAGGACCAGTAATAAATTTTTACGTGCATTTAGACACATATCAGAAGTGTAGGAGATATGACCGTATAATTGTAGGAGTTATGCCGAATGCACCGTGTGGTGTAGGAGATATGCTGGGTACTCAGTATCAGAATAAATATTGTAGGAGATATGACAGCATGAGTAGAAATGACGGAACATATTGTGGGAGGAAATTAAAATGGCATCAAGGTTTAGCAATGTGTGCATTATGGGGGATTTTAATTTTCCGAATATAGATTGGCAGCATCAAATAGGAGACTCTGATTCTGAGGAGTTTATAGAGGTAGTACAAGATAGTTTTTTATTTCAATTCATAGATACGCCGACTAGAGGTAATAATATTCTCGATTTAGTTTTCAGTAACAATGAACATATGGTAAATAATGTAGAGATAGGGGACCACCTAGGAAATAGTGACCACAATTCTGTGTATTTTAATATACAATGGAAAGGTAATACCAGAGAGAATACAACATTAATACCTGACTTTAGAAAAGCCAATTATGGAGGGTTAAGAAGAGCCCTATTAGCTGACCCTATGGTCAAAAATTAAGTCGATCCAGGTGTCCAAATGAGTGTACCCCTTCTCAGGCACCTGTCATCTTCAGTCAGGAAGAGACGTCAACCTTGGTAGATACATACGATAATTTTATCGAGTCAGTATTCAATGCACAAAATAAATACATCCCCAAAAGAAAATTAGATCAACACAGAACCAACCCAAATGGATGAATAATAGACTATTAGATCTTCTAGGACAAAAGAGAGGAATATATAGAAAAATTAGGAAAGGCGAAATTCACCTACTTGCTTACTATCAGAATCTATCACGACAGGTAAAAAAGGATATTAGGAAAGACAAAATAAATTATGAAATTAAGGTTGCCAATGACTCAAAAAATAATCCTAAAGCTTTTTACCAACTATATAAATCCAAGGTTAGAGATGTAATTGGTCCCCTTAAAACTTCGATAGGAGAAATGACAGAAAATGATTTAGAAATGTGCAGTACATTAAATAGTCAATTTCTTTCCGTTTTCACGAATGAAAATTTGGCACAGTTTCCAGAAGTCCGTAAGGTATATAGCGATAGTATAGAATATAGGTTAAGTACAGTTACTATAAGTAGAAATGATGTGCTTAAGGAAAATGACAGACTGAAACCTCATAAATCGCCTGGTCCTGAGGTATATGCTAGAGTATTAAAAGAATGTAGGGATGAGTTAAGTTACCCATTAACATTTCTATTTAACAAGTCATTAGAGACAGGTATAGTTCCAGAAGCTTGGAAGCTTGCAAACGTAGTTCCGATCTTCAAAAAAGGTGACAAATCAATAGCATCCAATTACCGTCCCATTAGTCTTACATCAATCATAGGAAAGCTACTAGAGTCAATTATTGCTAGTAACATTAGAAACCACTTAGATACATTTAATTTAATCAATTCATGGATTCATGGATTCACTCAGGGACGTTCTTGCCTTACTAATTTGCTTAGTTTTTTCTCAGAGGTATATGAAGCAGTAGATAATGACAAGTCATATGATAATATATTTAAATTTCAGTAAAGCTTTCGACAGAGTCCCCCATGAGAGATTGATGAGAAAGGTTGAGGCGCATGGAATAGGTGGGGCGTTGTTGGGATGGATTAGGTCATGGCTAATTGGTAGGAAGCAGAGAGTCAGCATAAATGGTACGAAGTCAGAATGGGGAGCAGTCAAAAGTGGTGTCCCCCAGGGATCTGTATTAGGTCCTCTGTTGTTTGTTATATACATAAATGACCTTGATTTAGGTATAACTAGTAGGATAAGTAAATTTGCAGACGATACCAAAATGGGGAGAACAATTGACTCAGATAGAGATATAGAGTGCCTCCAAAGGGATCTAGATACCTTACACGAATGATCAGTAAATTGGCAGATGAAGTTTAACATTGACAAATGCAAGGTATTAAAGATAGGGAAGATGCATACAAATGTTAAATATAAACTAGCTAATATGGAATTAGAAAACTTGAATTGTGAGAAAGATCTAGGTGTGTGTGTTAGCAATGATTTGAAGCCTAGAAAACAGTGTATAAGCGTTCGAAACAAGGCAAACAGGATTCTCGGGTTAATCTCTAGGAGTGTGAGTAACAGAACTGCTGATGTTATCTTAAAAACTTTACTTGGCATTAGTGAGACCCCATATGGATTATGCTGTTCAATTTTGGTTGTCCTTATTACAGAATGGACATAGATTCATTGGAGAGAGTACAACGTAGAATGACAAAAATTATCCATAATATTAGAAATCTTCCGTATAAAGAAAGGTTGAAGAAATTAGGCTTACATTCGTTAGAGAGACGCCAGAGTTAGAGGGGATATGATAGAGGTGTTCAAGTGGGTTAGTGGGATTAACAAAGGGGACATGACAAATGTACTAAAGCTCAGTGATAGCGAAAGAACTCGTACCAATGGTTTCAAATTAGATAAATTTCGTTTCAGAAAAGATATAGGCAAATACTGGTTTGGTAACAGAGTTGTAGATGGGTGGAATGGACTACCAAGTGCTATAGTGGGATTAAAAACGGTAGGGAGCTTTAAGATAAAATTGGATAAGCATATGGACGAGAAGGGTTGGGTGTGAAGGGGGATAACCGGGTTGGGCCAATCAGCGCTCTGCAGATCCCCGTAATCCTGCGTTAATCTCTAACCGTTTTGGTAAGATGATCCTCAGGGTATTAGAGTGTTGAGCCTATAATTGGGCTTTGTAATTGGGGTTGTGTGGGACAGGGATCTGCCTTGCTTAGGCCAATCGGCTTTCTGCAGACTCCCATTTTCTTATGTTCTTATGTTCTTTATGTAATTGTAGGAGTTATGCCGGATGCACCGTTTGGTGTAGGAGATATGCTAGGTAATAATAATAATAATAATAATAATATTTATTCAGTCAGCAATTTACAGAGTTGGTACCACATAGTTTGTTACAAAGTTTTGGTGTAGGAAATGTGCTAGATATTTGTATTTGTGTAGGAAATATGACCGACTAGGCTATGTGTAGGATATGTGGCAGTACTGCAACTTTTGTAGTTGTGTAGGAGATGTGACTACGCCCCAGCACGCTCACGTGTGAATCTGCAAGACCCGGGATCGAATCCCTGCCACAGCGGACATTTAGTGGGTATGGTAGTACGTCCTAGCATGTTTCACATGCTCGCACCCAGTCAGGGGGAGGGTCTGTACGCAGCCGAATACCTTACCCCAGGCCCCGCCCACTGCCGAAAATGTACAAATATTATATTATATTAGATTAGATTAACCCAACCCAACCCAACCCAACCCAACCCTAATATAATATAATATAATATAATATAACACAACACAAATAACAAAATAAAAATCTAAAAATATACTAAACTTCGAGTGGGATCGAACACTGGATTTCTGGATGCCAGGCGGGAGCTCTAGTGACTGTACTACAGAGCGAGCTGGCAGGAACGGTTTGAAGGGTTTATTTAAACACGGGGAACGGGGGGCGGGGCCAAGGGAGGCTTACATTTTCGCGCATGCGTAGAGGGTAAGGTATTCGGCTGCGTACATCCCCTCCCCAGTCAGGGAACATCCTGACGACGGATACAGACTAAACACACATAACAAAGCCACTCCAACAGCTTCCTCTCTCTCCAACACCCCTTCTCCCCTCTCTACACGCTTCAGAAAAATAGGAAAAGTAGAATGTAAATACGAGGTGCCGTTGCAAAGGCTTATCCCTCAATACTTCATTCTGTGCCAGCGATGTAATCTAAGCAAGATACTGGACAGCAAGAAGTGGTGCTACGAGTGCAATGTGGTGGCCAGCGTGGAGACGTTCGAGAGCTGCCCTAAATGTTAAGAAAAAAGTGCAAGATGGGCAAAACGGCCTCCAATGCGACAAACTGCCTTGCATGGTATCACGGTGGCTGTGAACAGGTTAGTGTGGAGGAATACAATGTCTTCAAACGGCTTAAAGTGGTGTGGTGCTGTAGAGCCTGCAGTCCATTGGTGAGGGATAGATTGCAGGCTGTCAAGGAGATAAGGAAGGAGAATAAGGAGCTGAAAGAAAGTATGGCCAAGCTAGAGGAGAGGCTCAGGAAAGTGGAAGACAAACAGCAGATAGTACAAGAAATAAAAACTCAAATAATGGAGGAGATCAAGGAAGAAGATGATAAGAAGAGTAGGCCTAGGAAGAAAAACTTAATTATTTTTAAGCTGAAGGAGGCAGAGGATCACAATGACATAAAATCATGTACAAGAATCTTTAAACAGGTACTTGAGGTAGAAGATTGTGACATAAATGAGACGGTAAGACTTGGGAAAGTAACTCAGGGTAAGGTAAGATCTTTACTTGTAAAATTTAAGGAAGCAAAAAACAAGTATGAGGTGCTAAAAAATGCTAAAAAAATTAAAGATGCTGAAGGTAATCTAAGTGAAATTTTCACTGCAAACGACCTCACAAAGAAAGAGAGAGAAAAACAAGATAAACTTAGAGAGGAAATAAAAGTATTGAGGGACCAAGGTGATTTCACCTGGTTCATAAACTACAGATTGGGTATTTTGCAAAAGAAACGGGTTCCAATGCCTACCACAAACCAGAACCAGAACCAAAACCAACAGCAGACTCAAGACCCAGAAAAAACAACGGACAGCAGATCATGCAGCTGCAGATGGTTCCGGTACCGGTACTGATGTTCAAGATGATGACGCCGAATCAACGAAAACTGACTCCAAAGTCGGAACCATAAGAAGATAGTAACTTTCAAACTGGTGAGTGTTCAAGGACTTACAAATAGTAAAAGATATGAACTAGAAAAATTAATTGAAAGTAAATATGTTATATTGTGCCTTACAGAAACTCAAGAAAACTTTAATAAGGTAAACTTCTCAGAGCAATTTGGAAGTTTGAGTTCATTTAGTGAAATAGATGACAGAAAGGGAGGTGGACTGAAACTTGTTTTTATGAAAGAGTTGAGTGCTGATAGTGAACTAGTGCTAATACCGACAGAGGATAGAAATATTTTACATGCAGAAATTAAGTTTGGTTTGATGAAAATCTCTATTATTTTAGTTTATTTCTCCTGCACAGATATCCGCAGGAATCTTAGTATTATGGAGGAAATTGTAAATATAGCTACCAAAGAGCAAAATGAACAGGTATTTATTTTGGGTGACTTTAATAGCCACCTAGGTTTTCTTGGTCCCCAACAGCTAAATACAAATGGTGAAATAGTTCTTGGAATGGTGGAAGAACTTAACTATACTGTACTAAATGGAATGCTGGAGTGCAAAGGTGAAATCACTAGATGTCAAAATAACCAGCAAAGTGCAATAGATTTTGTGATAACAAATGAAAATCTTTTGAGTAAATATAAACATATGTGTATAGATGAGGATAAAGAAAAATATGACCTATCAGACCATAATCTAATGGAAACCTATTTTGAATTTAGCTTAAATAAATCCAACTATAACAAGAAACTTAAGAAAAACCCTGAGAAAAATTACAGTTATAAATTTAAATCCAGATAAGTGTGAAATATATAGGAAGGAGGTGGAAGAAGAATTACTACAAAGAAGCAACGACGTACCAGTGACAAACATCGAAGAATTGGAAAACATCATGCAAGAGGCTTCGGCAAGACATCTGACCAAGACATTCACTATAAGGACTACCGGCCGGTACCAAAGATAAGCAATGTAGGGAACCTGTGTGGATAACTCAGAGTATTAACCCGGGAGCTTGCGGGGGAGACTCTTAAGAGTTCCCCCGGCGCACTGCGGGGAGACTCTTAACCCGGGAGCTGCGGGGAGACTCTTAAGAGTTCCCCCGGCGCACTGCGGGAAGACTCTTAAGAGTCAGAGAAAATAAAAATCAACTTTTGACATCGAAAAAAAAATATTTTTTTATATTTTTTTTTTTTTATTTTTTTTTTATTTTTTGGCCCCTGGGCCATGCAAAATCTCAGTCCTCTACCTCCCCTCCTTCCCCACTTTACTCCTCTCCTTCAGTTATCACCTATTTTCCCTGTTATTCCCTTATTCGAGGTATATTTTCGTGCTAACATTAGAAATCCGATTGGAGGGTGTGGTCATCACTGATAGCAAGCGAGTGCAAGAGAGAGAGAGAGAGTATCGATCGACTGTGTCTCAGTGGCCTTGGGGGAAATTGGCGGGAAAGCAGATTGCCTCACCCATACATTTATACAACTCTAGGGCTATATCTCCGATTTTGACCATCCAAACGCTGTTTTCACTCGTTTTATTGTTGTTTCTGGTTAATACCTTTATAATCAACCCATAATAGGCGCATATGGATAAATATTAATGCTATTAACCTCTGAAGTGCGCATGGGGGTAATTGGAAACGTCCCCCTGTGCTGACGTATTTGAGGTGTTTCCGTCACTAAAATATTCATTGTGCCATTAATAGCATTAATATTTATCCATATGCGCCTATTATGGGTTGATTATAAAGGTATTAACCTGAAACAACAATAAAACGAGTGAAAACAGCGTTTGGATGGTCAAAATCGGAGATATAGCCCGCGAGTTGTATAATGTATGGGTGAGGCAATCTGCTTTCCCGCCAATTTCCCCCAAGGCCACTGAGACGCAGTCGATCGATACTCTCTCTCTCTCTCTTGCACTCGCTGCTATCAGTGATGACCACACCCTCCAATCGGATTTCTAATGTTAGCACGAAAATATACCTCAGAATAAGGGAATAACAGGGAAAATAGGTGATAACTGAAGGAGAGGAGGAAAGTGGGGAAGGAGGGGAGGTAGAGGACTGAGATTTTGCATGGCCCAGGGGCCAAAAAAAAAAAAAAAAAAAATAAAAAAAAAAAATATTAAAAAATATTTTTTTTTCGATGTCAAAAGTTGATTTTTATTTTCTCTGACTCTTAAGAGTCTTCCCGCAGTGCGCCGGGGGAACTCTTAAGAGTCTCCCCGCAGCTCCCGGGTTAATGGCACAATGAATATTTAGTGACGGAAACACCTCAAATACGTCAGCACAGGGGGACGTTTCCAATTACCCCATGCGCACTTCAGAGGTTAAGTCAGAGAAAACAAAAATCAACTTTTGACATCGAAAAAAAAAAAAAAATTATATTTTTTTTTTTTTTTTTTTGGCCCCTGGGCCATGCAAAATCTCAGTCCTCTACCTCCCCTCCTTCCCCACTTTCCTCCTCTCCTTCAGTTATCACCTATTTTCCCTGTTATTCCCTTATTCTGAGGTATATTTTCGTGCTAACATTAGAAATCCGATTGGAGGGTGTGGTCATCACTGATAGCAAGCGAGTGCAAGAGAGAGAGAGAGAGTATCGATCGATTGTTCTCAGTGGCCTTGGGGGAAATTGGCGGGAAAGCAGATTGCCTCACCCATACATTATACAACTCGCGGGCTATATCTCCGATTTTGACCATCCAAATGCTGTTTTCACTCGTTTTATTGTGGTTTCAGGTTAATACCTTTATAATCAACCCATAATAGGCACATATGGATAAGTATTAATGCTATTAATGGCACAATGAATATTTTAGTGACGGAAACACCTCAAATACGTCAGCACAGGGGGACGTTTCCAATTACCCCCATGCGCACTTCAGAGGTTAAAGATGGAATTAAGTAAAGAAAGGTTTTAAACAGAAAGCAGAAATGCCAGTTACACCTGAGGAAAAAGAAATTTTTCAGCCTGTATAAAGCACCAAAAGCAGAAAGTACAAGCTGAAATTAGACTAGCGATACAGAGAAATGAGGGAGTTGTTACGAACAAGATTAAAGCGGACAAAAATTCAAGGTTAAACAATTATGGAAACAAGTCAACCATTTAAGAGGACTTAATTCATGTGACAAGTACATCACACTTTATGAAAATGATGAAGAAATTCCTGAAGAAGAAGTAAAACAAAAATTAAATTACTTCTGGGCACAGATCTATCAGAAAAAACCAACAAACATTGAGGAAGTTTGGAATCAGGAAGAAAAGAATAATTTTGTCAGAGAATTTGCAGATAATGAAAATGGAGTAATTAACTTGCAAATAGATGGTGAGCAGATAAATGTCCCCAGAGTTATAATGGAACATTATGATTTAGCTATACAAATCCCACAAAATGTAGTCATGAATATGGATCATCCTCATATACAAAGAGAAGAGGTAATCAAAGCCTTACATGCAATAAAAAACAACAAAGCAACTGGACCTGATGACATGAAAGGAGAACTCTTCAAGGATATGACAAATAGCGAATTGTTTGTAGAAACCATTAGCTTATGCTTTAATAAAGTTTTAGAAAACAATGAAGTGCCAGAAGATTGGAAGAAATCAAAGACGATAATGTTAGAAAAGAAGAAAAAGCCAACAGTATGTGATTTGCGGCCAATAGCATTGCTTAATGCATCATATAAACTATTTATGTCAATAATGAAATCTAAAATAGAACAACACATGCAAATAAACCAGCAAGACAATGAGCTCCAAGCAGGTTTTACCAAAAGAAGAAGGATCGAGGATAATTTGTTTCTGCTGGGATATTGCATAGAACAATCATTCAGGATGAAAAAACCACTCATAGCAGTAGCTATTGATTTTCGGAAAACCTTCAACAGTGTTAAAAGAGATTCATTATTGGAATGCTTGAAAAAATTCAGAGTACATCCTAACATTATTGATGTCATTGGAGAAATCTACAAAGATGACAAAACAATAATATACTTAAACAGAGAATTTCAGACAGAAATGGGAGTAACGCGAGTGGCATTAGACAAGGGTGTAATGGATCAACTGCACTTTTCTTAATGGTCACGTATATAATACTCATCCAACTAAACAACTCTAATATTGGATTCAGAAATAATATGTGCTTCATACCTGCCCTTTTCTATGCGGATGACGGAATATTGCTTACGCAACGTATAGGTGAAGCACGCCAACTCCTCGGCATCCTCACGGAGGCAGCAAGAGCATGTGGACTTGAAATAAATAAAGAGAAAAGCTTTGCAATGATATATAATTATGCAACAAATCTAGATAAGTTGGAGGAAATAAAAGTGACAGATGAGATCAAATACCTAGGTATCAAAGTAACAAATAAAAGAAAATGTTTTGATAAATACAAAGAAGAGAAGATAAATGAAGCTAGAAAACTAAGAAATCTGACAGCTGCTGTGGTCTACAAGAGTTCAAACAGACTGTTAATTGGTAAAACATACTGGAAACACGAAGCTTTGCCAACAAAATTATGTACTGTAGTGAGATTTTACCGTAAGTTTTACCGACTTAAAGAAACTACAAGAGAAGAAAATGGAGCCTTCAGAATCATCTTAAAAGCTACATCCTATACACCAATCAGCTTCTTCAAGGAGAAATTGGCTCTTCAAGAATGACGACAAGAGACAAGAAATCAAAATTACTCTATATATGGCACATATTAAATAAATCAGACAATGAACTTATGAAAAAATGCCTAGTGCACAGGTTAGAAAACAATAAAGATTATTGGACCAAAACTGTTAATAGATATCTTAGAGAATCGGATATGAACTTATATAGATTAACCAATATGAGCAGACAACAAATAATAGACATAACCAAAAGTGAAGACACTCGATTATGGAGAGCTGAATTGAGTCAAAGGGAGTCACTGGCACTGTATAGATCCTACAAAACGGTAATCAGAGAGTTTGAACATTTTGTAAATGATGAAGCTACAACGGTTTTAATGAGGTGTAGAAGTAACACATTGAAACTGAAAGACAGAAACCGGTATGTACAAGAGGACACCTGTTGTGAACTTTGTACAAAACAAGAACCTGAAACTTTGACACATTTCATTATAGAATGTGACGCTTATTCACAAATAAGGAATCAGCTGGACACTTTCAGTGATAATACACTAACAAAAGAAGAAAAAATCGCAAGCATACTTTTATTAAATGACTCAGCGGAAGCAGAAAAGAAGAAGAAAACGATTCTTGCAATGTGGAGTAAAAGAAGAGAACTAATGAATGATATTTAGAGAAAAGAGAAGACCAAACTGAAAACAATCAAGTAAGAAGACATAGGGGAGCAAGCACAGAAGTTCCCATGTTAGAAGACAACCTACAAGAAGACCAACATAGAAGACCAAACTGTGAAAACATACCAAGAAAGAAAAGTACAAAGAGGGTACCGTAATAAAGGTGTTGCCCCCGACTTCATCGACTTCATCGACTGGTGATAAAATTTATATACTGGTAAAATACGGTTTTGCGATATCAAATATTGATTTTAGTAAATTATATATAATACCCAGTTAACAATATAATAGTAAAACACACACTATTATTATGTATTTTAATGCATGTAAATATTTATAACCTTCATCCCTTCCCAAGCCAGCAACGTTACTGCACGCGGCAAAAGGAATTGTTATTTTTGTTGTGATATTTGTCTTGGAATAAGTGGTCTACAGTAAGTATTCACCTGTACTCACTATTTAGACATCCTATCTGTAGATCTCTTTCAACTAACAAACTTCCCTTCCCCTCAGCAAGCAACTCTATGCCTGTGCAGTAATCTGGAGATCTGAAATAGGCCTAGGCCTACTCCGAGCAAACTGCACATAGGCCCTAGGCTATAGCCTAAATATCAAGAAGAAGTAAGGGTAGCATTCAAGGAGACTACAGCAGGACTCTTCGGTAAATCTACAGTTATACTACCCCTCCCCCACTACCCCCCACCACCTCCCCCCTTCAAAACACGCCTTTTAGCGTGTTTTTGGATGGTTCAGCAGATGCGGAAGCTGGAAAAACTTATTTTGATAAAAAATTATCACCAACCAGATAAGAGTTTTTCCAGGTAATTTGTTGTAATTTTTATTTATTTCTTTGATATAGGCCTAGGCCTAGCCTACAGTGTTGTTTAATACCGAGGACCGTCGCATTTTAGTATTTTTAACATTAGCCTAACCTAACCTAACCTAACCTAACCGAAAAGTAACCTGTTTCCGCGACGGTCTAAACTCCCCCTCACGTTCCCTGTTTATGGGTGCGCGACGGTCTAAACCCTGCTCACGTTCCCTGTTTATGGGTTCGCGAAGGTTTGTAATACTTCAATGTATCTATTACAAGTCAAATATACATTTCCGCGCATCATCAAACCATACTAAGTCTACTACTAATAATATTAACCCATTAGTACCAACAGAATAGCGACAAATAGGGGTAGTATAACTGTGATTTATTGACTCTTCTTCTTACCTCTGACCAGGTATAGGCTATCTAGGCCTAGCCTATAGTGTTTACTAGCCTAGGCCTACCCCTTTGAAAGGACATTAGCCTAACCTAACAACCTTACCTAACCTATCCTATCCTAGTATTATGGGTGGGGGCTGCTGGGGATGGATGTAGAGTTCGGGCGTACGGTCGCAGGGTGTCAATCCACAAAATATGAATTGTGTTATCATTATGGTTTATTATTTCGTTATCATTATATAATAGCGCGAACGACGGAGAGGCGAGCGACGAAGGCACGAGCTCTAGTGGGGTCCGGGGGCATGCCCCCCTGGAAAATGTGAGAATTAAGGTGTCTAAAATAGCATTTCCTGCAATCTAAAAGCAATCAAGATGGAAAATATGGAGACCAAAATTGTGTCAATTTACCTTTTTTTTTTTTTTTTTTAAATTAGACTGTGAAGCACGGAGGCAAGGCGGCTTCAGAGATGGAGTTGCTTCGAGCCGTGAAGCTTCGCATGTCTCACTCCCTAGATTGGAGCTAGACCTCACGGGCCTCACCCCGTGTTCAGCGGTAGAGTGTAAAGGCTATTAGCCTAGGGAGTAGTTGGACTGGAAAAAAAATAAAAAAAATAATAAAAATAGCGCGACGGAGCAGGTCGCGCCGAAGGCGAGCTATAGGTGGGTCCGAGGGTATGCTACCCCAGATTTTTTTGAGAATTTAGATGTCTAAACCAGCATTTCCTGCAATCTAAAAGCAATCAAGATGGAAAATATGGAGACCAAATTGTGTCAATTTACTTTTTTTTTTTTTTTTTTTTAATTAGGCCATAGGCTACTGTATATATATATATATATATATATATATATATATATATATATATATATACTGTATATATAGCGCAATGGAGCGGCGAGCGCCGAAGGCGCGAGCTTTAAAGAGGTCAGGGGGCATGCCCCCCAGGATTTTTTTTGAGAATCGAGGTGTCTAAAACAGCATTTCCTGCAATCTAAAAGCAATCAAGATGGAAAATATGGAGACCAAAATTGTGACAATTTAGGCCTACTTTTTTTTTTTTTTTTAATTAGGCTTGGCCTACTGTAGGCAGCACTAGGCTAAAGCCTATTCCAAAACTTGAAGAGTAGGCTTAGGCTAGAACCTAGGTTAGCCTAAGCTGACCGTTTTGGTGGGGTCAGTACTCATGGTATTAGTGAGATGGGTCTATAATTGGGCCTTGTAATTGGGGTTGGGTGTGACAGGGATCTGCCTTGTATGGGCCGATCGGCTTTTTGCAGACTCCCATTTTCTTATGTTCTTAGGCCTAGGCTATGTAGCCTAGTCTTTAAAAGAAAAAAAATACAGGTAACAGGAATGTTAGGTTAAATAGGCCTAGGCTTGGTATAGGCTATAGCCTATGTTAGGCTAGCCTAGACTAAATCCAAAGGTACCGTAGGTTAACATAAGAACATAAGAAAATGGGAGTCTGAAGAAAGCCGATTGGCCTAAGTAAGGCAGATCCCTGTCAACACAACCCCAATTACAAAGCCCAATTATAGGCTCAACACTCTAATACCCTGAGGATCATCTTACCAAAACGGTTAGAGATTAACGCAGGATTACGGGGGTCTGCAGAGCGCTGATTGGCCCAACCCTGCTGATCCCCCTTCACACCCAACCCTTCTGTCCATATGCTTATCCAATTTTATCTTAAAGCTCCCTATCGTTTTTAATCCCACTATAGCACTTGGTAGTCCATTCCACCCATCTACAACTCTGTTACCAAACCAATATTTGTCTATATCTTTTCTGAAACGAAATTTATCTAATTTGAAACCATTGGTACGAGTTCTTCGCTATCACTGAGCTTTAGTACATTTGTCATGTCCCCTTTGTTAATCCCACTAACCCACTTGAACACCTCTATCATATCCCCTCTAACTCTGCGTCTCTCTAATGAATGTAAGCCTAATTTCTTCAACCTTTCTTTATATGGAAGATTTCTAATATTATGGATAATTTTTGTCATTCTACGTTGTACTCTCTCCAATGAATCTATGTCCATTCTGTAATAAGGACACCAAAATTGAACAGCATAATCCATATGGGGTCTCACTAATGACAAGTAAAGTTTTAAGATAACATCAGCAGTTCTGTACTCACACTCCTAGAGATGAACCCGAGAATCCTGTTTGCCTTGTTTCGAACGCTTATACACTGTTGTCTAGGCTTCAAATCATTGCTAACAAACACACCTAGATCTTTCTCACAATTAGAGTTTTCTAATTCCACATTAGCTAGTTTATATTTAACATTTGTATGCATCTTCCCTATCTTTAATACCTTGCATTTGTCAATGTTAAACTTCATCTGCCAATTTACTGACCATTCGTGTAAGGTATCTAGATCCCTTTGGAGGCACTCTATATCTCTATCTGAATCATTGTTCTCCCCATTTTGGTATCGTCTGCAAATTTACTTATCCTACTAGTTATACCTAAATCAAGGTCATTTATGTATATAACAAACAACAGAGGACCTAATACAGATCCCTGGGGGACACCACTTTTGACTGCTCCCCATTCTGACTTCGTACCATTTATGCTGACTCTCTGCTTCCTACCAATTAGCCATGACCTAATCCATCCCAACAACGCCCCACCTATTCCATGCGCCTCAACCTTTCTCATCAAATCTCTCATGGGGGACTCTGTCGAAAGCTTTACTGAAATCTAAATATATTATATCATATGACTTGTCATTATCTACTGCTTCATATACCTCTGAGAAAAAACTAAGCAAATTAGTAAGGCAAGAACGTCCCTGAGTGAATTCATGCTGAGAAGAATTTATTAAATGTATCTAAGTGGTTTCTAATTTTACTAGCAATAATTGACTCTAGTAGCTTTCCTATGATTGATGTAAGACTAATGGGACGGTAATTGGATGCTATTAATTTGTCACCTTTTTTGAAGATCGGAACTACGTTTGCAAGCTTCCAAGCTTCTGGAACTATACCTGTCTCCAATGACTTGTTAAATAAAAATGTTAATGGGTAACTTAACTCATCCCTACATTCTTTTAATACTCTAGCATATACCTCATCAGGACCAGGCAATTTATGAGGTTTCAGTCTTGTCAATTTCCTTAAGCACATCATTTCTCCTTATAGTAACCGTACTTAACCTATTTTCTATACTATCGCTATATACCTTACGGACTTCTGGAAACTGTGCCAAATTTTCATTAGTGAAAATGGAAAGAAATTGACTATTTCATGTACTGCACATTTCTAAATCATTTTTTCTGTCATTTCTCCTATCGAAGTTTTAAGGGGACCAATTGCATCTCTAACCTTGGATTTATATAGTTGGTAAAAAGCTTTAGGATTATTTTTTGCATCATTGGCAACCTTGATTTCATAATTTCTTTTTTCTTTCCTAATATCCTTTTTTACCTGTCTTGATAGATTCTGATAGTAAGCAAGTAGGTGAATTTCGCCTTTCCTAATTTTTCTATATATTCCTCTCTTTTGTCCTAGAAGATCTAATAGTCTATTATTCATCCATTTGGGTTGGTTCTGTGTTGATCTAAATTTTCTTTTGGGGATGTATTTATTTTGTGCATTGAATACTGACTTGATAAAATTATCGTATGTATCTACCAAGGTTGACGTCTCTTCCTGACAAGATGACAGGTGCCTGAGAAGGGGTACACTCATTTGGACACCTGGATCGACTTAATTTTTTTGACCATAGGGTCAGCTAATAGGGCTCTTCTTAACCCACCATAATTGGCTTTTCTAAAGTCAGGTATTAATGTTGTATTCTCTCTGGTATTACCTTTCCATTGTATATTAAAATACACAGAATTGTGGTCACTATTTCCTCGGTGGTCCCCTATCTCTACATTATTTACCATATGTTCATTGTTACTGAAAACTAAATCGAGAATATTATTACCTCTAGTCGGCGTATCTATGAATTGAAATAAAAAACTATCTTGTACTACCTCTATAAACTCCTCAGAATCAGAGTCTCCTATTTGATGCTGCCAATCATATTCGGAAAATAAAAATCCCCCATAATGCACACATTGCTAAACCTTGATGCCATTTTAATTTCCTCCCATAATGACGTTCCGTCATCTCTACTCATATTTGGCGGTCTATACATAACTCCAATAACTATGGTCTCACTACCTTCGTTAACCTCTACCCAAACACTTTCATTCTGTTATTTAGTCTATACCTGATTTAATACAGCTTTTAATGTACTCCTGACAAACACTGCTATACCGCCACCCCTCTTACTTGTTCGGTCATATTTAAACAAACTATATCCTGGTATAATCAAATTCTGCTAAAAAATGCCTGGTTTCTGTATTAATCCACGTTTCAGTTAGCGCTATTATGTCTATATTTTCTTTGCTAACAAGGGCTCTAAGTTCGTTCATTTTGTTACATAGACTCTTACAGTTTGTGTAATATACTCTCAATTTACTTCTTTTCTTTATACCTAATTTACCTTTATTTCTAACGACATTTCCATCTTCCGTTGCACCATCACTACTATCATTTGCAATATAGTTATCATTTTTAGCATGAGACTGAATATCCTTATCGCTTTCGCCTGACGCTAAAATTGTTCCATTTAACCTCTCATTTACACTCTCAATATTACGAAACAAAATTTACGATAAAAATATATTAGGCTATACCTACTGTATAGCCTAGGCCTATTCCCACAAGTAGACTAGGCATCGTCATATCTGTAATCTAACCTCCAAGGCTAGGCCTAAATAACACTTACTTGGCTAGCCACTAGCCTAGGCTTAATTTCTTCCACTGTCCACCTACACAATCAGGGTGCCAAAACAGAAAATATCAAGTTCTGGCTCTTCTTACTAAGCTTACAAGGATCAACTTGGTGCGGGGGGCACAGCCCCCCACTACATAACAGGGGGTCGCCCCCCGGCCGCCGGAGAAATTTTGAGATGTGAAGGTAAATATACGCACAATAGGCTACATGCTAAAAATTTATTAAAAGGAATTAATAATATTGTAAGTAAAAGGGATGTTATGTAGGTTTACTGGTGTTTAATCAGGATACTAGGGGAGCTGGTTGCCTGTACTTCAGTCTCAAAGAGATTCACTTCAGGTCCACTAATATAGGCATTGAAAAACAGGTTTTTAAATTATTCTTAGCAGTCCCTGTTTTAGTTTTGTAACTTTTGTCCAATAAAGATTTCATGTATATTTGTTGTTTCATTCCAAGAACTATTACATACCGGTACTTAATTTATATCCTTTCATATGATACATGAGTTACTACTAGGCCTATAGAGTACTGGTTAAAATACATACCGGTACCAAGTTTCAAGAATAAACTTTGATTAGAACATTATTTTGTTTGTCACTTGTCTATTATTTTCCCTGGGCCGAATAAAAAATACCTGGGTAGGCTATTCCCATCTCGGGTTACGTCCTAACCTAACCCTAATATAATATTATTATAATATATACAGTACTAGTAACCAGTAGCAGTATAAGTTATGTCATAACTTAACATTACCTGGGAAAGGGAGGGCAGGGACCCTGGGTGACCCATAGCATGATAGCGCATTTTAAGACGGTTATTTCTCAGTAAATACTGGTTTCCGAAATTCCGACATTCAATTAAACATCCTACAAGTTCTAACCAGTCACCTGAACAGTTTTTAATAGGTTACTTGAGGATATTTTCACAGGACCATAGGTAAACATTTATCCTGTATATATATACAGTAAACCCTCGCTATCTCGGACTAATTGGGGGGAGACCCAGTCCGAGATGACCGAAAATCCGAGATGTCCGAAGTCCGATTTAAGAGAGGAAAATGTCCGAATTGGAAGAGGGAGTCCGAGCCACCAGAGAAAACGGAGACTTCCCTATCACTAACAACGTTGATTCAAGATAAATTACAGTACCTGTACAGTATCCAGCAGACATATATTATAAATATCACTTTCCTTCTCCATTTCACTGTCCTTCTCCACCTCACTGTAGCCTTAGATCTCGGAATTTTCCGAGATATATGACACCTGTCCGACAGACCATGTGGGCCCTCGGAGTTTTCCCCTTACATCTCGGAATTTTCCGAGATATACGGCGAACTTTCCGAGAGGCCGATGCCAGTCCGAGTAGTCCGGGTTTCCGACTTCTAGAGGTCCGAGATAGCGAGGGTTTACTGTATATATATATAGGCTATATATATATATATATAGCGCAACGGAGCGGCGAGCGCCAAAGGCGCGTGCTTTAACCCTCCAGCCCCGGCTATGTATTATATATATATTCCTCGAAACCCGGGTGTTTTGGCCGAAAAACGTCTAGGCTAGGCTACCGTATATTCGTTAATCAGACTGCTTCCCGCATTCCCGCGCATCCCCAAGCGTAGCTGTGTTATTTACCTGTAGAATGGCATTAAGTAGAGCTCTCTAAGTCAACTGGTTGAGCTGTGATGATGATTTCATTGAAGATAACTTTATGGCCAAAACAGCCACTTTACACCACTTAACAACAACATACAGGCACACACGAACAACGCTCTCTTCTTGTGGCCGGAGATGCGGGGCGTCGGTCCAGCCGGCTGTTGTTTACATGCGTCGGACCGACGCCTCGCACACGAAGCTCACAGGCTTTCAACCACTGGGCGTTCAAGAGGCCTTCCGGGTACCTGTTATGCTTTTTTATGGGCGTTCAAGAGCCCTTCCGTGTGGAAGGTTAAAGAGGTCAGGGGCATGCCCCCCAGGATTTTTTTTGAGAATTGAGGTATCTAAAACAGCATATCCTGCAATCTATATATCTTGTATATCTCAAGAGTAGCCTAGGCTAGGTTAGCCTAGCTGCCTTGCCTAGCCTTACAAAAAAAAAAAAAAAAACCTAGGCCTACAGGAATGTTGGTCTAGGCTAAGTTTAATATACACTTCCCAGGTCATTTTAACAGTGTTACAGTTCTATTGCTTCTATATATCATATAATACACCATAGAGTATGTTTTTAATAACTAGAAAAAAAGGTCATCTTATAAATAATTACCTTAATAATTAATTGAGGACCTTCGCCGTTCCCGGGTTAAGAGGTGGGGGCTCTGAGTCTTAGCCTACCAGAACCAGATTCCCAGAAATAATGAGAAACTCAGTAATGCACAGTAACACTAAAACACAGAACTGAAACAATGGGAGTCTTCTGGAATTGGTCACCGTGCCCGCACTGATGTAACCTATTTTAACATACACACGAATATCACTAGTCAGGCAATAGTCTCCAATATCTAGGTGATTTCGGCCTTTATATGTAAACACTACTAAAGTCTATGACAGTTTAAAGCACACACAAATGCTATTACATTACTGTCTACACGAACGTTAAGCAATATGGCGGACTGGGGTAAGAACCCAAATATATTGGAAACTGGAATATGATAACAAAATATTATTATTAATATCATTTCACGCAAACCTCCCTCCCAGTCTCTGATAGCCTTCAGTTTTTAAGGCTATAAATCCTTAGATTATAGAGCACAGTAACGTGTGTATGAATGATGTCTATAGGCCTTACAGATTCCGTGTGTAATATAATTATTGATACACAACCCTTATCAAAACTTATATGACGGTATGGGTGATGCGTGTTTTTTTTGCATGTTATCCTAAGTAGGGTCCATTTACTGTTTGTTTACATTCGTCAACATTATTCTGGGGACAATATGAGGCGAATTTCATTTAATATGTCAATATTTACCATTTTAAAATAATTATGTATTAATAGAAGTTATTTAGAGAAACTTTACATGCATTCTTACAATCTATTGTATATTATATGGCACTATACATTATTTTTACAAGAGAGCAAGTTTAGGTGTAGAATATTATCCTTCATCAGTCAGCCATATTGGTGTATACAAGGCGCCAATTTTAAATAACCATATATAAAGGTGTAGGGGCAAAGATTTACCCAACAACTATTCGAAGCTTGACGTAAACTATTAGAAATTGACAAATATATCGGAATGAATAGGAAACTATCCCCTTGTGTAAAAAATGAACACTGAATGAGGAAATTGACCACATGCGAGATTCGTTCTATAAAGAAGTTAGTCTGGAACCCAGATCCAAAAATAAATTGTAGGCCTACAATTATAACCCAGGAACTACTACAAGGCTGATTATGACCGAATCATCTCAAAGTGTTCCTTAATATCACAGTCACACTCTCCAGCACATCCACACCACAATGCTCTCGTACTTCTTGATTTGTCTGTCTATCTCCCCAGGTAACTCCACACGGTACTGCCTTAAAATACTTAAATGAGCTAACAGTCTCCATAATCCGGTCATTCAATCTAACCTCACATTCTTTGACCGCACTACAAGTTGTTTGCTGACGACCTCAAACTCTACATCCAGCATCCAAGTAAGTCACCACAATCAAGCTCTCAAGATCTCCAACAAAATATCAACATTTTAGCATCTACATCAGACCCTTGCTTGACTTTGCTTCTCCTGTTTGGAATACTGGTTTTCAAGCCTTCAAGGCGATCTTAATCTTCTAGAGTCTGTTCAACGTCGGTGGACGAAACAAGTAACCAACCACTCAAGTCTCACTTATCATGACCGTCTCTCTACCTTAAACCTGTTTTCAATTAAAGGCAGATTGTTGAGGACCGACCTTATTCAGTGTTACAAAATATTCCATAATCTCTCGCCCATTAAACACCATGACCTGTTCACTATGTCACCCCACCAAGGAGTAAGAGGTCATAAATACAAGATCTTTGTTCCCCACACAGAAACCGAAGCAAGAAAAAGGTTTTTCTCCTGTTGTTGTTGTTGTTGTTGTTGTTGTTGTTGTTGTTGTTGTTGTTGTTGGTTGTGGTTGTTGTTGATGTTGGTTGTTGTTGTTAGTTTGTATTGTTGTTGTTGTGGTTGTTGTTGCGTTGGTGTTGTTGTTGTTGTTGTTAATGTTGTTGCGGATGTTGATGTTGTTGATGTTGTTGTTGTTTGTTGTTGTTGTTGTTGTTGTTTGTTGTTGTGGTTGTTGTTGTTGTGGGGTTGTTGTTGTTGTTGTGTTGTTGTTGTGTTCCCCAAGCTGCCTGGCCGAACAGCCCCAAGGCCCCGAGCAAGGCCATAACCGAGCGCCCCCACAGATCCCTCCCTGCCGACCACAATAAAGCCTGGGTGACCGAAGCCACTCCATGGCGGGGAGCTGAGGAGGGTGCGGAAACGCCCGGGAAATCAAAGCCCCACCCAAGGCCTGTGCCCTCAGCAATTATGAAGAGAAAGTCGAGGGGCAAAGGAAAAATGTGACGTTTTGGCTTCCAATCTTGGTAGATTGGGAGGTCAATCCACGGAAGAGACGCCGTCACTTGAGATCTAGAAAATATATAAGTAAAAGGAACAGTCGGAGTAAGCTATGGGTATGGCAGAGATTGCTCAATTCTCACTCTGATAGACCAGCCCATTACCACTCCTGTCGTATAATCCATCAGTGGAACTCCCTACCAGCTGAAATAGTTGATTCCCCCTCCCTTGCTCAATTCAAATCTAAATTGACCCAACACCTCCACAACTCACTCTTCAACCCATAAAATCCCCATTCCCATTTTAAGCAACATCTCAACCCCTGATACCCCATCATATTATTGGTCCGACACACACTACCCGTCACCCCATTGTCAAGCATCTCCAGTACATCAAATGTTGCATCTGAAAACTAACACACCTGCCCTACGAGGAGAGATGTCAGCGACTGGGACTGCAGACACTCAGTGACCGGAGAAAAAGAGGTGATATGATCGAAACCTATAAGCTAATGCATGGCTTCGACGACATCCCTTACGCCAGATTCTTTTGCCTCAACACAAACAATCTGAGAGGACATTCACTGAAACTAGCAAAACCGGACCACTGGAGAACAAAACTAAAAGGGAACTGGTTTGCGATCCGGGTGATCGATGACTGGAACTCACTCCCAGACGGGATAGTAACTGCGCCCACGATAGCCACATTCAAATCACGGTATGACAGACACACTGGCATAGAGAACATTTAGGCTGACACGTCTTAAGAGGTGGGGACCACACAAGAAACCAATTCTTATTTCCCCACTACCAATTCATAGGTAAGCACTGGCGTGTCATGCTATCTCCTGGGCTGCCTAATCCTTGGCCTGTCATGCGCTACCGATTGGCGGCCCTACCAGATGAGCAACCCTGTTTTAAAGGCCAAAACATTACTGTTTAGGATTCAAACCTACTCACTCAGGTATGTTTGTGAAAGTTGGGCACCATATTTACTCAACCATGAGCGGATACAAGGGAACCAACCTTAGTTCATATTTGGAGAACCAGGTTATAGTGTTGTGGAGGTTTATGCCTTCATACACATGGCGAGTTTACTTGACTTCAACAATTACTATTTTACACATTCCCCCCTGCCCCTGGCCCTGCCAACTTGGCTAAGTGATACAATTTTAATCGTCCTGGTACTAATATGGAACCTCTCTGATGACAAATCTAATGCTACTGTCACTCATGGTCGGTTATGGCCTTGGCCTTGCTCGGGGCCTTGGGGCTGTTCGGCCAGGCAGCTTGGGGAACAACAACAACAACAACAACAACGACGATAGGAGAAAAACCTTTTTCTTGCTTCGGTTTCTGTGTGGGGAACAAAGATCTTGTATTTATGACCTCTTACTCCTTGGTGGGGTGACATAGTGAACAGGTCATGGTGTTTAATGGGCGAGAGATTATGGAATATTTTGTAACACTGAATAAGGTCGGTCCTCAACAATCTGCCTTTAATTGAAAACAGGTTTAAGGTAGAGAGACGGTCATGATAAGTGAGACTTGAGTGGTTGGTTACTTGTTTCGTCCACCGACGTTGAACAGACTCTAGAAGATTAAGATCGCCTTGAAGGCTTGAAAACCAGTATTCCAAACAGGAGAAGCAAAGTCAAGCAAGGGTCTGATGTAGATGCTAAAATGTTGATATTTTGTTGGAGATCTTGAGAGCTTGATTGTGGTGACTTACTTGGATGCTGGATGTAGAGTTTGAGGTCGTCAGCAAACAACTTGTAGTGCGGTCAAAGAATGTGAGGTAGGTTGAATGGCCGGATTATGGAGACTTAGCTCATTTAAGTATTTTAAGGCAGTACCGTGTGGAGTTACCTGGGGAGATAGACCGACAAATCAAGAAGTACGAGAGCATTGTGGTGTGGATGTGCTGGAGAGTGTGACTGTGATATTAAGGAACACTTTGAGATGATTCGGTCATAATCAGCCTTGTAGTAGTTCCTGGGTTATAATTGTAGGCATACAATTTATTTTTGGATCTGGGTTCCAGACTAACTTCTTTATAGAACGAATCTCGCAAGTGGTCAATTTCCTCATTCAGTGTTCATTTTTTACACAAGGGGATAGTTTCCTATTCATTCCGATATATTTGTCAATTTCTAATAGTTTACGTCAAGCTTCGAATAGTTGTTGGGTAAATCTTTGCCCCCTACACCTTTATATATGGTTATTTAAAATTGGCGCCTTGTAGAAACCAATATGGCTGACTGATGAAGGATAATATTCTACACCTAAACTTGTTCCCTTGTTAAAATAATGTATAGTGCCATATAATATACAATAGATTGTAAGAATGCATGTAAAGTTTCTCTAAATAGCTTCTATTAATATATAATTATTTTAAAATGGTAAATATTGACATATTAAATGAAATTCGCCTCATATTATTGTCCCCAGAATAATGTTGACGAATGTAAACAAACAGTACATGGACCCTACTTAGGATAGCACCCAAAAAAAGCACGCATCACCCATACCGTCATATAAGTTTTGATAAGTGTTGTGTATCAATAATTATATCACACACGGAATCTGTAAGGCCTATAGACATTATTCATGTATACACACGTTACTGTGCTCTATAATCTAAGGATTTATAGCCTTAAAACTGAAGGCTATCAGAGACTGGGAGGGAGGTTTGCGTGAAATGATACTTATAACTTGTTATCAGTATCAGTTTATTCCAGTTCCAATAATATTGGGTTCTTCCCCAGTCCCGCCATATTGCTGAACGTTCGTGTAGACAGTAGTTGTAATAGCATTTGTGTGTGCTTTAAACTGTCTTAGACTTTAGTAGTGTTTACATATATAAGGCCGAAATCACCTAGATATTGGAGACTATTGCCTGACTAGTGATAAGTGATATTCGTGTGTATGCTGACCTGAAAATATAGTGTTAAATTTATCAGGGCGGGCATGATGACCGGATTGAGATTCCAGAAGTCGACCCCATTGTTTAATTGTTAATTTGATAGCCCTAAGGCGGCTGATAAGTGATATTCGTGTGTATGCTGACCTGAAAATATAGTGTTAAATTTATCAGGATTATCAGGGCAGGCACGATGACCAGAACCAGATTGAGATTCCAGAAGTCGACCCCATTGTTTAATTGTTAATTTGATAGCCCTAAGGCCCTAATGGACTGTGTAAATTGTAAAATTTGTAATGTCTGAATGTCAGTGTTTTAGTGTTACTGAGATTTTCTCATTATTTCTGGGAATCTGGTAATTCTGGTTCTGGTAGGCTCAGACTCTCAGAGCCCCCACCTCTTAACCCGGGAACGGTGAAGGTCCTCAATGCTCAACTCAATTAAGGTAATTATTTATAAGATGACCTTTTTTTCTAGTTATTAAAAACTTATTATATGGTGTATTATATAATATATAGAACTTAGAAGCAATACTGTGGACAGTGTGGTCCGAGTGGACTGTGGACTGTGGACACCCTTAATTCCAAAAATGACAAGTCCGAAACAAAATCTGGGGGGGGGGTTCCCCCCCCAACCCCAATCACTTTGGCAATTAGGTACTCCAAATTCTTGTGAAGTTGTTTTCTGTAACATTAACCCTCTCACCATGGAAGGGCTCTTGAACGCCCATAAAAAAGCATATAACAGGTACCCGGAAGGGCTCTTGAACACCCAGTGGTTGAAAGCCTGTGAGCATCGTGTGCGAGGCGTCGGTCCGACGCATGTAAACAACAGCCGGCTGGACCGACGCCCCGCATCTCCGGCCACAAGAAGGAGAGCGTCGCTTGTTTGTGTGTGCCTGTATGTTGTTAAGTATCGAAAAGTAGTGTAAAGTGGCTGTTTTTGCCATAAAGTTATCTCCAATGAAATCATCATCACAACTCAACCAGTTGACTTAGAGAGCTCTAACGCCATTCTACAGGTAAATAACACAGCTACGCTTGGGGATGCGCGGGAATGCGGGAAGCAGTCAGAATAACAAATATACGGTAGCCTAGCCTAGACGTTTTTCGGCCAAAACACCCGGGTTTCGGGGAATATTTATGTAATGCGTAGCCGGGGCTGGAGGGTTAATACAAACCCCAAAAAAAACAAAGGTTAGGGGAGTTTCTGTTATCATTATACAAAAAATTCATTTGCGTTATCACTCAAAAAAACAGCGTCGTTTGACACCCTGCATATAATAGGTAGATTTATGCGATGAAGGTAGCATCAGGCCACCCAAAACAATGGTACAGTACATTTATTGGCTGACCGCAAAAATCGCGTAAGTTTTTATAAAAATCTGGTGTTTTGCCATAGGGTGCTTTTCATACCTCAAGAATTCGACCACACTGAGCCAAAACGTTTTCAGTCCTGTCCCGGTAGCCATTTTGAATGCAGGTGATCTAGTTTTTGTGAATATTAAGAAAGTTTTAGACCTTGTCCGCACCGTGAAACGGCGAATCTTGCTCTGCCTCGCAGATATATTCACTTAATACCTTGTAGGACCTATGGAAAAGCTTAAATATGATTTATTTTACCTTTAAAGTGACAATTGATAGTGTGTGCTTCCAGCTGTTTTGTGTAAACAAACCGATGAAGAAAAAAAGGAAGTATAAACCCCACCTGAAGTTGGAGGTTCGCAATTATGATAGGTGAGACCAGAGTACTTTTATCGGTGTTTTACCCTATAATGAGAAAAATATGGCGAGTCTATCGGCCCGTAGTGCTAACCTCGCACATAACAAAGATAATCGAGCGGGTCGTCAGAAAGAGAATAACGAAACACATGGAGGACCTCGACGCTTTCAACGGGGGGCAGCACGGGTTTAGAAAGGGCCGGTCCTGTCTGTCGCAGCTACTTGCCCACCATGAGGCTCTACTAGAAGACATCAGTAAAGGCAAAAACGTCGACGTGATATAGGCCTACCTGGATTTCGCCAAGGCATTTGATAAAGTAGATCACGGCCTCGTTCTTCACAAGCTGAAAAAGCTAGGTATAGGAGGAAACCTCGGCAAGTGGCTGCACAGCTTCCTAACCCATAAGGGAACAAAGAGTATCGGTCCAAGGACACCTTTCAGACCCAAGCGAGGTAATAAGTGGCGTTCCGCAGGGGTCTGTACTAGGACCACTTCTGTTCCTTATCATGATAGGGGATATTGATCATGATCTCCAGCACTCCAAGGCCACCTCATTTGCAGATGACACAAGAGTACCGGTAATGAGGATCCACAAAATATGAATTGTGTTATCATTATGGTTTATTATTTTGTTAGGCCTATCATTATAGCGCGACGGAGCGAGCCCCCCCCCCCCCTCGTGATTTTTTTGAGAATTTAGGTATCTAAAACAGTATTTCCTGCTGCTCCTGCAATCTAAAAGCAATCAAGATGGAAAATATGGAGACCAAAATTATGTTGATAATTATCGCGAATAGACTCGCAGCTTTATTATACATAATTTATTAGGGAAAGTGAAGCTCTATGGAATCCTTATAATATACTCGCATAGATTCCGTTGTGGTAGAATAGTTTTGATAAGTTTTGTAACTCGATTTTGTCGATATAAATAGTCCCGCGGCCCGCGCGTAAACAAACTCAGTCCCACAATCTTGAGAGCTCTGCTACAGACGTGTTCATGTTTACAAAAAGTGTTCGAAATGGAGTACACTCGCTACGGTAAAGTGTTATGTTCTACAAAGATGTTAGGGCGGGTGCCCAACCCCGAAAGGGGTTGAAATAGGGGAGCTATCCCCCCGCCAAAGGCGGCTTTCTAGGGCCTTTCCTAGCTGATGCTGAGAGGATTGGGTTCTAGTCATGTGGTGATGGGCTGGTCTATCAGAGTGAGACCTGAGCGATCTCTGCCATACCCATAGCTTACTCTGACTGTTCCTTTTACTTATATATTTTCTAGATCTCAAGTGGCGGCGTCTTTTCCGTGGATTGACCTCCCTACTGCCAACCTAGAAGTTGGCAGATTGGGAGCCAAAGCGTCACATTTTTACCTTGCCCCTCAGCTTTCCCTTCATAATTGCTGAGGGGCACAGGGCCTTGGGTGGGGCTTTGGTTTCCCGGGCGTTTCCGCACCCTCCTCAGCTCCCTGCCTTGGAGTGGCTTCGGTCACCCGGGCTTTGTTAGTGGTAAGCAGAGAGGATTTTGTGGGAGCGCTCGTTTATGGCCTTGCTTGAGACCTTGGGGCTGTTCGGCCAGACAGCCTGGGGAACAACAACAACAACAACAACGAAGATGTTACTGTATGTCTAATATATGAACCCACAGTAGCTGGCATGCAACTTGCAAGGGCTAGTGTTGTATCCCACGTACTGGGTCTAGGGCACTCTAGGGTTAGGTTTGGTTAGGTTAATATACTAGGTCTCGGAAACAAGATTCGTAGTTGCGGTAGTATTTACATCAAAACTATAGTTAACTATCAAAACTATTCTTCCACAGTGGAATCTATGTGAGTATATTATAAGGATTCCATAGAGCTTCACTTTCCCTAATAAATTATGTATAATAATGCTGCGAGTCTTTTCAAAAAAATTACCATTATGTCAATTTACCTTTTATGTTTCTTAAAAAAAAAGGGTTGGGGGAGTTTCTGTTATCATTATACAAAAAGTTAATTTGCGTTATCACTCAAAAAAACAGCGTCGTTTGACACCCTGACAGCTGACGATGTGGCCCTGCTACAAGAAGATCTGAATCGCCTTCTGGACTGGGCAGATTCCAACAACATGAGGATGAACGGCGAGAAATTCGAATTGCTAAGGTACGGCCCTCTACAAACCATCAAAGAGGGCACCAGCTACCAGGCCAATCAAGAAACCATCACTCCAAAAGAACATGTGCGGGATCTGGGAGTAACAATGAGTACCGATGGAACTTTTTCTCGCCACATCAACCAAACCACCGAGACAGCTAGGAGACTCGCAGGATGGATCCTCAGGACCTTCCAAACTAGAGAGAGGGCCTGTATGCTGACACTCTGGAAGGCTCTGGTTCTCCCAAAGGTGGAATACTGCTGCCAGCTATGGACTCCCCACAAGATAGGTGACATCGGCAAACTGGAATCTCTACAGAGGACCTTCACCAGCAGGATCTGGGGTCTCCAACACATGAATTACTGGGAACGCCTGAAGGAGTTGCGACTCTACTCCCTTCAGAGACGACGAGAACGTTACCTAGTGATTTACGTGTGGAAGACCCTAGAAAGGCTGGTACCTGACGTGGGACTAGTCATCAACAACCACGTTAGAAAAGGGCGGCTGTGCTACATCAAGAGGACTGAGGCTACCTCTCAGAAAATAGCAACAGTCGCCCACAACAACTTCAGCAAAAATGGGGCTCGTCTCTTCAATACTGTACCAAAGGCCGTCCGGGAACTGACGGGAGTCACGACCGACTCCTTCAAGCGTCAGCTGGACCGATGGCTGGCTACAGTACCAGACGAGCCCCCAACACCAGGATATCCCAGCACCGCATCCAACTCGTTAGTAAATAGACGGAACGAGGGAGTTGCGGAGCTGTCTGGCTGCAGCGGAGGTCCACTTTAGCTGCGTCCACAGAGGACGGAATTCTACCAAGTATGACCAAGTATAAGTATTGGTCCCTATTTTCCCTAATAAATTGTTTCTAATAAGGCGGATGTAGGCTAGTGTCCTTTAAGATTATCGAAGTAAGTATTCATCATAGGCTAATATGTGAATAATTGAAGGTTCAATCGTTTTTTATTGTCAGCCATCATAGGATTGATTGTTGCTTAGCCTTGGCTAGGCCTATGGCATTATTGGCATAGCCTCACCTGAGTCACCTGGTTTAGCCTACTCACCTGGTAACCTGGTTGGTTACCCCACAATATCATATCAAAGTTCAAACATATGCCTAAGGCAAAACCAAATATAATGGGCAGCCCACCAAAGAACCAGCAACAATGAAGAAATAACTTTAATGTCTGTGGGCGGAAGGATGTGCCATAGGCCTAGGCTTAGCCTATCCAGTTGAATACAAAAATTGGGTAATTATAGGGAATATGCTCGGCGGCTCGCACCCTTTTTTCATGTTTTTTCCTCTAGATTTTGAGAAATTAGTGTTTTCATGGTTTTAGCCTAGGCTAGTTAGCCTATAATTCCAATGTGGGATACACGATGGGTTGAGGGGGGCTTTGCCCCATCTCACCACCCCCCCATAAATTATTGAAATCGTCATCTATGTTGCCAGCAGGGGTTAAATATCGATTATACTGCATAAAGAAGGTGTTTGTAAACAGTGAGGATGTCCAAAAGAGCTAGGGTTTGAAAAGGCAAAAAGTGAAAAGATTGGTCAAATGCAACAATGGCATGGGAGATTATGGAGCGCGACAAGATGAAGAGCGAATAGCTATGAAATAGTGCGCAGGCTGTGGAAAGGACTAGGAGCACCTGCAATTATGTACGGCATGGAGGCGGTGGAAACGACAGAGGCAGAAACGGTACAGAATAAAGTCGGAAGGACGACAAGAAGCAATCCGAGGAGAAATGGGGTGGAGTACGTTTGAAGAAAGGATAGGAAAAGCAAAAGGGAAGTACAAAGTGAGGCTAGAGGGATGGAGGAAATAGGTGGCCAAAGAAGGTATACAGATTGGCGAGCGAGGAAAGTAAATGGAACAGAGAGTGCAAAACAAGGCTGGGAAGGATAAATATAATACAGGACCATGTGGGAGGGGAATTTAGAAAACGAAATGGGAGGGATGATTGGGTCATAGCCTACTGGAAAATGGGAGAGGATGTATCAGAGAAATAGAGAAAGGGATAAAAGAGGAGGGAAGGGGTAGAAAACAAAGCCACGCTGTCGTATTACAAAGGGAAGGAAAAACCAGCTAGAGAACTTTTCTATGATGTAGGATGGGGATCTAAATTGCTGTTTAAAGCAAGGACAGGATCCCTAGAGACAAATGAAAGAACAAGGAGATGGAACGGAATAGGACCGCACTGTAATCAATGAGAACTAGGAGGGGACCCAATAGTCGAGGACATAGAACACATGAGGACCCTGGAGGACAAGGGGAGAATGCGCCAATACCTTACTTTCGAGTTATGAGTGTTTAAAGTCTGGAATAGGTGGCATACATAGAATATTACAGAATAGCATGTTATTATATACCATTAGAATCCTCTGGAAGAGACAAATTGATAGAACATAAAAGAAAATAAAGAAAAAAAAATTAAAACCCCAAAAAAAAACGCACAATAGATTTTTTTTTTTTTTTCAGCCTATAGTAATTATTGTTCAATCTGCTTGAAATTTAATCCTGTATTAGATGTCCATGAAACTAAGATACTGTTAAATTTTCAGCCAAAAAAACGCGCAAACGCGCGTGTGATTGGCCGGGAGCCGGTCCTTTAACCCTTCAACCCCGGGTGGTACACGTGTGTACCATTATGTTTTGACCCGAGGAACCCGGGTGGTACAACATTGTACCATTGCTTGCGTATGTGCTTTCGAATGGCGCGCGTAAACATTTCGTTCCGTGGTCGCTAGGCGACGCCACCAGACACCATGTACGCCACCAAAACAGTCTCTACCCTGCCGCCATCATGGATACTAGCCCAAAAAGTGATTCCCCTGTGTCCGATTCCATGCTCCCTTCGACGCCTGCCCATGTTCGTCGCGCTCTAACGCAAAGGCACGTACAAGATGCGTTGACTCCCGGAGGTATTGAAATAGCTTTGAGGAGTTATGAACGTGGTGAAGGACAAAATAGTGTTGATGACTTGGGCAGTGATAGCTCCGAGTCTTATCAGTCTCACTATAGTGAAAATTTAGACGATCTAGACGAAATTCATCAAAGAGACGCGCAATTTGTTGGATTTGAGCATGACGATGAAAGTGATGATAGTACTGAACGTGATATAGTTGTGCAAGGTGATGAGAGTGTAGTGAGAGTGAGCGAATGGGACAGCACTAGGTCGACTGCCAAGTTTAGGTTGAGTGACACGACACCTAGCCCTTCGCCAGCTAAATCCCCATTCAAGATACGCTTTTATAAGAAGCAAGTTCTTGAAAAGGCGGCCGCGGCAGCCAGGAAAGAGGCCCTAAAACTTGGTGAGGGAGCAGTGCGTGAGGGTGCCAGTGAGGCTGAGCGTGAGGGTGAGGTTGACCCGCCATTGTCTTCCTTATCTACCCACGCCACCCAAGTTGCCCTAGGCGCCCGCCATTCTTCCCCACCACCACCAGCACTGCCTAGGGTTGAGGACCCCCCACTTTCGGCCTATTTACCCCGAGAGGAGACATACTACTACAGAAAAGGGAAAAGGGAGAAAATATGTGAAAAAAGGAGCTACAAGTAGGCGCTCTTTGTTCGAGGCTCCCGCGGCTTCCACCCCTGCCGGTCCCAGCCATACGCCCCCGCAAGTTTCCCCAGGGTCCACCCCACCTCTCCAGCCTACAACAGAGGTTCCTGACGATGTTTTTGACCTCGCATCCATACCTGCACCTACAGACACTGAACCAGTGCTGTCTACGAATCGTCGTAGGCCAAGGAGCCCCGAACCTCTGCATGAAGATGACAGAGCCTCACCTGCCACTCCTTCCCCACCTCGCCGACCTACACGCCGCCCACGCATCATTCGTTCCCCGCGAGATTATGAGGGGGGTCTGAAGATGAAGGGCACCTCACAGATGACTCTGGCCATGATTACCTGGGTCCACCGTCAGGGCAAGATGACGGCTCTGACGACAACGACGATGACTTTATGGACATCGACGACCCTCAACCCAGACGCTTTGCCCAGGGCCGTCGTGCTCCTGGCCGCCCTGGCCGCCGGGCTGGGCCTGGGCGCCGTCGCGCTCCTGGCCACCCTAGGGTGCGCGCCGCCAAAGTTCGTGGGCGTGCTGCCCCAGCTGCAGCTCCTCGTCAGCGTCGCCAGCAGGACCCATTTTATATTTTCAACTGGCAGGATGTGGCTGCTGATGAAGTGAATGACCCTGATGTAACCCCTTTTGATGAGGTACAGGAGGGTTCAGGAGTTACCCCAAGTTTTCCCGCAGGCCCCAATGCTCCACCACATGAGCTTTTTGAGGCATTTTTTGATAAGGAGGTTACTGAGTTTGTCATAGAAGAGACAAACAAGCACCACCAAATCCAGGTGAACTTTTTTGGCAAGGTGACCAAGGGCCACATGAAGCGGTGGACCCCAGTGACTCATCCCGCATGATGTTCCTGGCAATCACCATGCTAATGCCTCATGTAAAGAAGCACAGGTTGGCTGACTATTGGATCACCAAAGATCTGATATCCACCCCTGCCTTCGGGAAATACATCTCTCGGGACCTGTACCTCGACATCCTCGGAGCGCTCCATCTTGTCACCAACACCGACATGCATCTCTCTGACAAGCTGTGGAAGATTAGGACGTTGTACGAGATGATGCGAGAACGTTTCACGTCATACTTCACGCCCTTCTGCAACGTCTGTATTGACGAGTCTCTTGTGCTGTTCCGGGGAAAGCTGAGCTTCAGGCAGTACATCCCCTCAAAGAGACATCGCTTTGGTATAAAGTTCTTTGTGCTGTGCGATTGCCAAACTGGCTATGTCCTGGACTTCCTGGTCTACAGCGGGAAGGAAGGGGACGTGGAAATAGACCCCCTCATTGGCTTTGGCGGAGCAGTGGTTCAAGCCATGATGAACCGGTACTTCCAGAAGAATCACGTCCTCTACACGGACAACTACTACACGTCCCCCACTCTCTCAAAGTACCTCCATCAGCGCAAGACGGGGACTGTAGGCACAGTTAGAGCGAAAAGGAAGGGCATGCCAACTTTCCCTCCTAAAACCAAAAAAGGCGATGTCTTCAAGAAGAAGTCGGGACCCATTCTGGCTATTCACTGGCACGACCAGCGAAGGTCAACCTCCTGAGCACCGTCCACAAGGGGGAAATGGTTGAGACTGGCAAGGTGGATCGCCGCACCCAAGTCAGGGTGACCAAGCCCGATGCTGTAATGGACTACAACATAAATATGAGGCTGGTGGACAAGTCCGACATGCAGATAGGCTTCAACGACAGTGTGCGTACCTCGTGCAGATGGTACAAAAAGTTCTTTCTGCACATGGTGGACATGTCAATGCTGAATGCCTACAATATCTACAGGCTTCGGAATCCGCGCACACCCAGGAAGTTCAGTAGCCTGCGGAGGTTCCAAAAACAGGTGTTGGTGGAGCTCCTGGACAGGTATGCTACGCCACAGAGGGCAGTGGCACAACCTGGGCGCCCCGTTCAGGACCGTATGCAGTGTGCACAGTATCTAAATGTGCACAAGCTTGGTTACCTGCCTCTGGAACGGGATGAGGACACCATTAGCAGAAGGCGGTGCCATGTCTGCTGGAACAGCCAGGTGAGGCCGAGGAAGCAGAAAAAGACCACCATGCAGTGTGTGAAGTGCCAGCTGTCACTATGTGCTATACCGTGCTTTGCTGAATACCACACCAAGCAGGAGTACTAACTAATAATCATAGTGAAAGTACCAAAGACTGACAATATGTATGTATATAGGCAACAAGTGGAAATAAAACAATGTATTGTGATAAAAAAGTCATGTATTATGAAAACATATATAAATAAGTGAAAAAAGACACAATAAATTGTATATAAAACGTTTACAAAGCATATAACTAAGTGAAACTGACACATGACATAATATTAGATGGCCAAAGTATAATAAACACCTGTGATAACGAATAATCAGTGCCTAATATAACAATAACCTACCTCAATTACTAATAAAATGTACCGTATCAAGTGAAAATTAGCATTATCAGTGACAGTGACACTCTCTCAAGCATATTTACCAAAGTGAAAGTGACACACGAAGTAATATTAGATGGCCAAAGTATAATAAACACCTGTGATAACGAATAATCACTGCCTAATATAACAATAACCTACCTCAATTACTAATAAAATGTACCGTATCAATTGAAAATGAGCATTATCAGTGACAGTGACACTCTCTCAAGCATATTTACCAAAGTGAAAGTGACACACGAAGTAATATTAGATGGCCAAAGTATAATAAACACCTGTGATAACGAATAATCACTGCCTAATATAACAATAACCTACCTCAATTACTAATAAAATGTACCGTATCAAGTGAAAATGAGCATTATCAGTGACAGTGACTCTCTCAAGCATATTTACCAAAGTGAAAGTGACACACGAACTAATATTAGATGGCCAAAGTATAATAAACACCTGTGATAACTAATAATCACTGCCTAATATAACAATAACCAGCCTCAATTACTCATAAAAACTACGGTATCGAGTGAAAATGTGAAATATTAGTGACAATGATAGCCTAATACACATATTTTATATAATTGGACTCCAAATAACTATAATAACATCACTATCATTATAAAATCGCCTCCGGGAGGTAAAACTCTGGCGCAACGAGTGCTAAGTGCGCAGTAGGTTAGCCAAGCCGGGGCCTGGGCCAAGGCGACGCATCCGAACGCGGGAAGATTTTCCCGCATAAAAATCACTCCACTTCCCGCGCTCGCCATTATGCAATCACTTGGGCTAGAGACCTCTACTCAACGGCATTCTACACATGAAGGTTTGTGCAACATTTTTTTTTTTTTTTATAACTTTGTGTCATGTATTTCAGGAGTAACAGGTGAATCAACATGGACCAAAATTCCTCAAAACCCCCGGACACAGAGTACAGTCACGATCTACCCTAGCCGGGGTTGGAGGGTTAACTCGGGGAATGCTAGCCGCCGCTCATTGGCTTGAGCGCGCGGGAACATTCGCCCCTCCACCTCCTACAATCCATACCTCCTCCGCCGCTACACAAGGGATTTAGAACCTAGGGTACTGAGCCCGCATGGGTGGGAATCGCAAAACGCTCTTCACACGCTCTTCACCACGTGATTTTCAGTGCTTCCATCTATCGGGAACCAGTCCTAACTCAATTTTGCTCATGGTGGCGCATTCGCCCCTTGTCCTCCCGGGTCCTCACATAGTAACAGAGTGTACAAAATATGATGAGGAGAGAAACGAGTTGGAGAGATATAGTCAATCGAGGTAAAAAAAAAACATAGGGGTAGTTGGGGTAAAAACAAACATAGGTCCTCATATGTTAATTTTTTTGATTTTTTTTTTTTTTTTTTTTTTTTTTTACAGATTGTCCACAATATAAGCAACATTGTATGCAAACGGCTTTTGGGTAGGATGTAGTGAGCGGGCGTACCGCCATCTTTGTTTACATTACGCGTAGTGGCGTCAGACCTTTCCCCATCATGTTCCCGTCTATTTTAACCTAACCTAACCTAACCTAGTATTCATGTAGTAATGACAGGGGGCAAATAGCAGAAAATATAGCGTCGAAATAGACGGGAACGTAAGTGCGACCGCGGCGATCGCCCTATGTAAACAATGACGACCGTACGCCCGAACTCTACATCCATCCCCGGCTTTTTTCTATAAAAATGTGTGGAACGTACAGTATATATCGCTACGCGACAGAAAATATTTGTTTTTTTGTCCGTTCAACTTTTTTATTATTTTTTGTTAATGTTCAATACCTGGAATGGTTTGCATGCAGCGCTTTTTTTTCTGCTTTAAGGTGTTATACGGTACTATAGTTGGTTTATTCACTCCCCTGCAAGTGATTCTCCTGTCAAATCCAGTATCCGACACACAGGTTAATGTTTTTTTTTACCCCGACTATTAACATGCAGTTGGGGTAATAAAAAACAACTCCAGCATATAATGTATATAGGTGTTTTTTGTTTACCCCGACTATTAACATGCAGTTGGGGTAATAAAAAATAGACCACACTGAGATTGAACAGAATACAATTATCACACAATTGAATGATGTGTGCCACAATAGGTCACCCATTCTCTGCAGAGGAGCAGTAGTTATATCTCTGTTGTCATTTACTTCCATTTTTTTTGCTATGTTTTTTTTCTTCACCCCATACGTGATTCGTTTTTACCCCTTTGGCCGGGGTAATAACAAATCTGTTTATTCTGTAATACCTGGTTATTCTTATGTGCTAGGCTATATTTACTGCTGCCACATCAAGGCCTCATATGTACTCTATTCTATGATATATGTAGTTTCTCCCTAGTATTAATAATGCCTGAGGCACAGCAAAGTTAAGACAAATTGTTTTTTTTTTACCCCGATTGACTATACATGAGGAATAGAGTTGGGGAACTAGGGTGGGAGGAATTAAAGCAGAGAGACGATAGAGGGGTAGGAGTATTGCTGGGGCTAACACAAGATATGGAAACGCAAGACATGGAGATGATGCAGAGGACACTAGAAAAGATATGGAGGAAGAGAAATGGGTAGAGGGGGGGGGGGGGGGGGACGTGATAGGTAGGTCTAAAAAACTGTCCCTTATACTATCCTTCTACTCTAAACTTTCCCTCTTACTAACGTTTCTGAGCCAGTACTGATACAAAGGTCAGCCCTGTGGACCTGCGCGGTCTGCGGGCGGGTTCAAGAGAAGAAGAAGAAGACTTACCCTATAGGCTCTAACCGAAACTACAGTAAAACCTCGCCCATCCAGACTAATTAGAAACCCCACGGAAGAGCTTCTTGTGGTGACCACCAGTCGTAAAATTGTCGCATAGTCGCAGGGCCCTAGGACAAGCGGTAATTTACTTGGCAACTCAACAATATAACCAGCTTCGTTTAAACTTTAAAAGACACTCCATTCACAAATGGTATTTTGTTGGTAGTAACATATCTATTTGTGCACACACAATTAATATATGTAGGCCTATCAACTATGACCCTATAGCCTAATCATTAGGCTACACATGGCAAAAAAAAATTTTTTTATGAGAATCCAGAAATTGCTTGTAAAGTAGGACTGTTAAGATGCTAAGCATCAAATCCGGCAAGAATGTTAAGTGCGGACGTACCGCCAGCCTTGTTTACACTACGCGTAGTGGCTTCGGACCTTTCCCATCACGTTCCCGCGTCTATTTTGACTGCCTTTGGATATAAAAATACATTAGCCTAACCAAACAACCTAACCTAACCTAGTATTCATGATTTCATGTAGTAATGGCAGGGGGCAAATAGCAGAAAATATAGCGTCGAAATAGACGGGAACGTATCTGCGAGCGCACATGACAACCGTACACCCGGAAACTACATCCTTCCCCCAAATCCTTATAGAAATAGCATATCTAATAAACACATCTAGTAGATTTATTACTACTGTCAGTAAGTTTAACTATTGTTAAAATCACTGAAAATAGATGCGGAAATACATGATCGAGGAATGTCGAGGATAAGACAATACCTCTTCACTCATCATTGCCAGACATACGATACACTCTCTCCCTCACGGCCTCATCCCTCTACCCCCTCCCTGTAAACAAACAAACACGCATTTACGGGCAGAAGTTATTGTACCGTGAAGATAGGGCCGAGATCTTGTCTTGGTAAAGACTATCTTATTTTATGAACTATTATAATGTTCTATTATACAGTACGTGAGCTTTAAACACTATATAATATCAAACACTTCTAAGAAACTTACAGTGGATGAATTATTTACTTCATAAACATCTGACTAAAGCAACTGAAATGATAACATATTTTATACAAAGGTATGAGATATTCAGAGAAATACATTTTATTATTCACAAAGGGCGAATATTTTACGAATTAAACAAACGAAAACTGCTTCAAAAATCATACTCATGACTAATAGTATACAACATATAATTTTGGTATTTTTATGTTTGACCAGTTTGACCTACAAAATATTCTGGTTAGGCTACCAAGCGACCATTCTCCATCTGGTGGTGACCCCAAGAAGCTTGTGCGTGGCGCGTCTAATTGGGGGAGAACCCTGTCTGGATCTGCCGAAAGTCCGGAAATATATTCAGGCTTCAGCCATCCAGACAAATCCGGATGGCTGAAACATGAGTGACGAGTCCGGATATCTAACTTGAACAACCAGGCTTAGGTTTCAGCCATCCAGACAAATCCAGATGGCTGAAACATTAGTCCAGATATCTAGGCTAACTTAAACAATCAGACTTAGGTTTCAGCCATCCAGACAAATCTGGATGGCTGACATACAAGTCTGGATATCTAACACTGGATGTAAATAATATGTGTGGAAACTTTTATTCGGATCGTTCATTTCCGGATTTAGGCCTAGCCTACTTATATTTTTCCCAGGCCATCCAGACAAGTCTGGTTGGCTGAAACTGTACATGAGTCTGGATCGAAATGCCTGTCTGGATCTCTTGGGTTTCCAGAACAGAGCACCGGATGGGAGGGGTTCTACTGTGCCACTAATTATTTCTCAATATTTGAAGGCTTAGAGGCTATTATAGAATAAGGATGTTGCAAAGATCATATTAAAATGGGTTTCAACCTCCGGAGATGCATTTTATGTGCACTATATAAAGTACTGTAAAAAAATAAAAATAATAACCCTATAATCTCCCTATTGACAGTAGTGAAACTTATTAAGCCCCCAACTGTTAAAATATATGCTGATTTCAATAAGTCATGTGAGGGTGAGGGGGGGCAAAGCCCCCCCCTCAACCCATCCTGTATCCAAAGGCAAAACAAAATGTATATTTACTCTGAAAATTACTTGCATCTGAGTGTTTTGAGATTGTTGGATAATGGGAGAAATAAAATTTTCCGGGGATTGTAACTAATATCAACTACTGTACAGTATAAAGATGAAAACTACCTAAAACCAAAAAGAAAAACCATGGGAAAATTAGTGGTAGTTTCGGTTATATTTTCCGAGCTCTGAGATTGATTAGAATGGGCGTGTTTTCTATTAATATCGGATTTTATAAATGTGATAAAAATTATTCTCCCACAGTGGATTATACATGAGTACAGTATAAGGATTCCATAGACCTACATTGTCCCTAATAAATTATGTATAGCCTAGGCCTATTCACAGAAGAAACTGACCGAGAAGCTATAATTTTCAACCAAAGCCTTAATCTGTTTGGAGAAGAGCCACCAGACCCATTTGATCTTCAAGCACCGCGTCAAGTCACACAACACCAAGATCTTAAGGTAGACGAGTTCACTGTGACCAGAACCCTAAAAGACCTGGATACCAATAAAGCATGTGGCCCAGACAATATACACCCAAAAATCCTAAAAGAAGCTGCAATCGAACTCTCCAAACCCCTCACAATCTTGTTCAACAAGTCTCTAGCAGAAGGAGCTCTACCCCAGGATTGGAGAAATGCAATTGTAACACCCATCCACAAAGGAAACAAAAAAAATGAAGCCAAAAATTACAGACCCATATCACTCCCGTCACAAATACAGTAGTTAGGATCCTTGAAAAGATTGTGAAGGCAGACCTACTCAAACACTTACAAAAGCACAACATGAAATCCCCCGAACAGCATGGATTTGTACCAGGACGATCGTGTGTAACCAACCTACTCGAGGCTCTAGAGGACTGGACAATGATGATGGACAACGGCGAACCCTTTCACGTAGTTTACCTGGACTTCTGTAAAACCTTCGAATCTTCGATAGTGTGCCCCACACAAGACTACTGTACAAGCTCCAAAGCATGGGCATAAATAATACCCTGATTAGCTGGATTCAAGCATTCCTGACAGGCCGTAAGCAGTGTGTTTGTCAACGGTAACAAATCCAAGTGGTTACCAGTCAAAAGTGGCGTACCCCAAGGATCGGTAATAGGGCCAATTCTCTTTGTAATCTATGTAAATGATCTTCCTGCACATATATAAATAAAATTTTAAATGTTTGTTGACGACACAAAGATATACTCTACTGTAGTGTCAGGAAAACCAACATTACAGCACTGTATACAAGAAGACATTGACACCCTAACAAACTGGTCTGAATCCTGGGGATGGATGTAGATTCCGGGCGTACGGTCGTCATTGTTTACATGGGGCGATCGCCGCGGTTAACTTGGCGTCTATTTTGACGGCGATTTTTTTCGGTTATTTGCCCCATGCTGGCAATACTGTATATATAATGATGACAATATGTCGAAGGGGGGCAAAGCCCCCCCCCCTCAAAAAATTATTGTATCCAATGGCATTCAAAATAGACGGAAACATAATTGCAACTGTCAGACTGCCCCCCCCGCCGCCGCCGCTACAGCTTGGACTGTAGTAAGTACTTCACTATCGACCAATCTAATTACACGTGGGGAAACGGTTGCAAAATTATTGGTAAATCTTTTAACTCACACGAATCTAAGAATTTCTTCTTCAATCGAGTTGTCAACTTGTGGAATGGGCTTCCCGAGACGTTATAGACTGCAGCACCGTTGATTCATTTAAACTCCGCTTAGACAAATATCTCTCATCAAACCCGCGACTGACTGCGTTTGTAAATGAATAACTTTATTTTATCCCCCCCCCTCAGTTACTAACCCATATGTCCCCTACTAACTTCCTAATCCTGCCACGGACATTAGTTCCAGGGCAGTAATTCCCTTTCCAATGTTCCCTTACCCACTCTAAACCACTGTTTGGACACTTGATCCTCAGTGTTTTGGAGGACAAGCAACCTAGAAGGGTCACTAGATCTGTAGTTGCTTGATTTCCTTTGTACTCCTTTGTACATTTGTCAATCGCCGTGGTTAAGTTCGTGTCTATTTTGACGGCGATTTTTGTTTGTTATTGCCCCCTGCTGGCAATATAGGCCTATATGATGATGACAATATGTCAGGGGGGGGGGGGGTGAGGGGGGGCAAAGCCCCCCCTCAACATATTATTGTATCCAAAGGCAGTCAAAATAGACAGGAACATGATGGCAAGCGTCCCGACGCCGGTCCGCGTAGTGTACACAAGGCTGGCGGTACGCCCGAACTCTACATTCTACCCGAATCCTGGAAGCTGCTTTTCAATGTTGATAAGTGCAAGGTAATCCACTGTGGACACAACAATCCAAACACAAAGTACACAATGCTCGGCAACGATATCAAGACAACTGAACAGGAAAAGGACCTCGGAATCTTGATAACCAACAACCTTAAAGCTTGGGAACAAGTAACTAAAGTGGTTAAAAAGGCAAACCAAATGCTGGGCATGGTCAAGAACTCCTTTGACTACATGTGCAGAGACTCATTTAGTATCCTGTATAAAAGCTATATTCACCCATTGCCCATGCTGTACAATCTTGGTCCCCTCACCTAAGAATGGATATCGATGCTGTTGAAAAAGTTCAAAGGCGAGCCACAAGACTTGTTCCTGAACTACAAGACCAACCATATGAAACAATGCTGGAAGATAGGAGAAAGAGAGGCGATCTGATTGAAACATTCAAACTTGTAAAAGGAATAGAGAATGTTGACAAATCCCAATTCTTTCAAATGAATCCAAACCATCTACGAGGCCACGACCATAAATCTTCAAGAAACAGTGCCATACAAATGTCAGAAAAAAATTATTTTCACAGAGTAGTTGACTCCTGGAACAATTTGCCTGACAATGTAATAAAATCTAAGTCTGTAAACAAATTTAAAAACTCGTGATGAAAATACTAGGCCTAAACACCAAAATTAATTTAAAATCTTCATTAAGCTTCAACAGCAAAAAAAAAAAATTTATACTGATAATTGACAAGTTTAAGAGGCGAGCAATCAAAGCGCCAATAGGTGCAATCCTTCTCGCAGAGTTATACTGGTAAGTTATAGGCCTAGCCTACAGTATAATCTATATGTTTTATTAATTCATTCACCAAACACCTCCAACGAAATTAATGAAAGCGTATAGGCTATGTGATCCACCGGGATTCGAACCTGGGTTATCACACAGATTTTTAAGCACTCTAACCATTAGCCTACACCACCAGGAAGGTTTAAAGGTTTATGCACACGCCTACGACTTATTATCCATTCTCGAGTACTGGATATTAATCTAATCATATTCATATTCCCAACCGCGCTATGGTAGCCTAATGTTTAAGTGAGAGGAAAGAATATTCCTGGGGCACAGATCATATACAGTAGATCGGCCTCGCTACGAAATATCCCTGAACCTACTAATAATCTATATTTTTATTAATTTCACCACAACACCAAACACCTCCAACGAAATTAATCAAAACATATATGTGATCCACCGGGATTCGAACCTGGGTTATCTCACTTAGGTTTTTAAACACTCTAACCATTACACCACCAGGACGGTTAAAGGTTTATGCACACGCCTACGACTTATTACCCATTCTCAAATACTGGATATTAATCGGAATGAGTTGTGTTACCGGGGTGTACGTCCTGTAAACGCGAGTTGATGTCAAACAGCTGGGGTGTGGGGGCAGCAGCCCCCACCCATATTACTAGGATACGTTAGGCTAATGTCCTTTCAAACAGGGTATAGTAAACACTAGGATATACCCGGTCAGAAGTAGGTGATACGCCCGATAACACAACTTTTGCCTATTAATCTAATCATGTTCATATTCCCCACCGCGCTATGGTAGCCTAATGTTGAAGTGAGAGGAAAGAATATTCATGGGGCTCAGATCACATAGACTGGCCTCGCTACGAAATAACCCTAAACCGACTAATAATCTATATTTTTTATTAATTTCACCACAACACCAAAGCTGTACTGTACTATGCAATATGAAAAAATGGAGAGTGAGATTAAAAGAGAGAAAAATGCAAGGGAGGAAAGGTTGGTTATTGGAGAACTTGATAGTAAAGTATTCTCAAAGGAAGAATGGTTAGTCAGGAAGTTAAAAAAGTAACTGGAGAAACAGTGTGCTGCTCCCAAAACTCTCGTATGGAAGGTGAACATGGACAGCAAGTGCACGAGGACCTCTCCAAACTGAGAGCTGTGGAGATGAGCTTTGTTCAGAATGGCAGATTGGTGTGAATATGCTAGATGGGCCAAGTAATAGGGAAGTGTATGGCGGTCTTTTGGAATGGAAGAGCAGAGCTTTTAGGCATTGATTGTGGGATGTGGTTGAGTGGATAAAGAGTTCTAAGTACTCTGAGGTGGTAGGGTAATGGTGGTGCCAGAGAATGATGGATTGAAGACAGAAATGCCAAGAAAGATAGATGGGAGTCAGGTTAGTGGAACAGCTAGTAGTGGGAAGACCACCTATTGTATGGGAAAAGAAAGTTGGGAAAAATATATTGAAGAAAAACTTCCCCGTATTGGAAGTGGAATTGTGGCACGGGCAAAGGAGGCCCCCCTGTCGTGACAAAGTAGCTTGGAGACGTCTCTGTGCATGGACATCCTTTAGACGGGGGTTTCCCAGCAGGGGGAAACAATGGCATCCCCCCCGGAAATGATGAGGATGAACACCAGAACACCGGGTCCCAACAGAAAATTAAATGAAGCATAGGCTATACAGTAGGTGGATCCACCGGGATTTGAACCTGGGTCATTCCACGTCAGATCAACCAGGTTGTTGGGCCTCTACATGACTCAGATTTTCTTGAAATTTGGCACACATAGAGATCTCCCACGAGACACAAAACTTGAAATGGCGTTTATCTCACTGCTGTATCTCAAAATAGTTCCGGAGATACAGGTCCCTAAAACGGGTTTGGCAAAGTTAGTGTCAATTGCGGGCGGAAAAAAAATGGCAAAAGGTCAACGTGACATATCACGGATACATATGGCAACCTACAGGGCTCATTTCAACAACCATGTGTGAAAGCTCTTGATTAGATCTTACGAACTTTTATTTTATGCATATTTAATGGGTGTCAGAGTCCATCAAACAAAAAAGAGTAACCCCCTGTTTTATTACCTTTGGCCTTTGAAAGGAGGTCCGTTGACGTATGAAACCTGGAATTTTTATTCTCAACTTCGGTCTAGTTATTGGTATATATGATGTACCTTAGTCTACAATAAGATTTTTGGTGGTGTGACTAGCTTACTTTAGAAGCTACCAAATTTCGCAGTTTTCTGTGGGGACCTTATTTTGTAAAAAAAAATTATGATCTAGGTTTCAAAAAAATTAGGTTTAAAAAAAGGTTTTAAGCGAAGGTTTCAGTCTTGTTTGGAAAAGGGGGAAACTGCGATTACAGGTGGATGGTTAAAGTCAAGAAATTTGCCTACAAAAACTTTTGTTGGCAGTAGCTCATTGTCTCTACGGTAGTAGGCAACAAATGGATTTAGTGTTGGCTTGGGCTGTTATTCCAGTGAAAGACTGCGGAATCTTGCACAATGGAAAGACGTAGTCTCTCTGCAAAGTCACCGACAAACCAGGAGGCCACGCTTCGCCGAGGTTCCTGTTTCTTTTTTGGGATAAAATTTGCGTGTGATGGTTTGCAAAGAAATCATGTTGCAGGAGAGACTTGTAGCTGGGGGGGTGTTCATGAAAAGTGTGGTATGATTTCCTCTGCTGGTAGATTTTTTAGCTTCCAAAGTTGACCTGTCTGTTGAGAACCCATTGACCTTGGAACTCTAACCTCATCAAGCCCTTTTCTGTCAAAATGCTTCTGTTAATAGGTCTGTGACTGCGTCTTTCCTGGGGCATTGGTAACATTTCTCCAAAAGGAAACAGTAGTTTCCGGTGGTGGGTTACATTGGGCGAAGGGCGAGACATGGTGACTATAGATGACAAAATAATTTTGGTATCGTGGCCCATCATCTGCGGGGGCAGTTTTTGTTACATCATGTTTGAAAGACTGGGTTGGGGGGTTCAGATAGCTGCCATGCTGAGTTTCACATT
>CM064513.1:80590886-80640037 GCA_032716605.1 Paralithodes platypus | reverse complement strand
TTCCTTAACCTAAAAATCTGGCCACCCAGACCCCCTTACAAGGTAACCGCTTGTAAGGATTTTCGATAGATTAAATGTTCTGACCGGGAAGGCAGATTTTTTCTAAGTTCAGACCTTTTTCGGCTGTAAACTCGATCGTGTCACACTCCAGAACACAAAAAATGACACTACAATGGGGCAAAGCGGCCCCCCCCCCCTTATTTGATCGCCAAAACCCAAATGAGATAAAACCTCTTACCAATCTCCAAATTCATGGATTTTGCGAAACAGAGAATGTCATAAAGATTCCCTAGGACCAAACTAGGGTTAGAAGTAAAGTGTCAAGAAGGGATGCTGCGGCTTCTGTTATAAAAAACTTATGGATTAGCAGATGTAGAGAGAGCGTGATGTACGTGTATTGAATATCCGCATCCACAGAAAATCCTTATTGAACCTTATTATAGCATAGAAAGCTGTTGCCTCACAGTCGTGGTGGGTCAACCGCTGCTCCCGCATCCTGCGTCCCTCCTTCTGGAGATTCACCTGATCGGGTATGGAGTTCGATGCCCCTAACTACTCTGCGGCCGTTGTAACCCGATGCACCGGAGGGGTCATCCTTGCATCCTCTTTTGCAATTAAAAACAACATCCACAGTCACTATAATATTAGCTTTGTCGTGTTGGGGGAGCTGTTCGTGTTAACGCTCCCTTCAACACCCTTTTATCTTTGATTCTGGCTTAAATTCGGCGATTTTATGTAGTTTAAGAAATACCTGTGTTGTCAAGAGGGTATAATGAATCATATTTACCCATGAAAGTCGTAGAGCTAGATTATAAACTTAATAAAATCGTCTAATAGTAACCAGGATATGATGAAAATTACGTAAGGGTGGTGAAGGGGTTAACCAGTCACGGTACGTAATTATGAAACACGATCAGGATCAGAGATGCATGGGGAAGAATGGACGGAATAACAACGAGAGGCTATAAACTTTAGATAAGTGAATGTCCTAATGGCATAACATCATGACGAGTTTGATATGCATGATGGATTGATTGTATCCAATATTAATGATCTGGGCAAGGGTGGTGAAGCTAGTGTGATAGGTTGGTGTTGCTGTTGTTGTTCCCTAGACTGCCAGGCCGAACAGTTCCGAGTCTCTGAGGAAGGCCATAGCCGGAACCGAATGTTCCAACAGAGCCCTTGGGCGGGTGCCCAACCCCGAAAGGGGTTGAAATAGGGGAGCTATCCCCCGCCAAAGGCGGCTTTCTAGGGCCTTTCCTAGCTGATGCTGAAAGGATTGGGTTCTAGTCATGTGGTGATGGGCTGGTCTATCAGAGTGAGAACTGAGCGATCTCTGCCATACCCATAGCTTAATTACTCTCACTGTTCCTTTTACTTATATATTTTCTAGATCTCAAATGACGGCATCTCATCCATGGATTGACCTCCCAATCTACCAAGATTGGAAGCCAAAGTGTCACATTTTTCCCTTGCCCCTCAACTTTCTCTTCATAATTGCTGAGGGGCACAGGGCCCTGGGTGGGGCTTTGGTTTCCCAGGCGTTTTCGACTTTCCGCACCCTCCTCAGCTCCCCGCCATGGAATGGCTTCGGTCACCCAGGCTTTATTGTGGTCGGCAGAGAGGGTTCTCTGGGGGCGCTCGGTTATGGCCTTGGCCGTGCTCGGGGCCTTGGGGCTGTTCGGCCAGGCAGCTTGCCGAACAACAACAACAACAGAGCCCTCATCGAGTGTATGTTGTGTTATTGGTGTGCGTGATTGAGTGTATAGTACAGTCTTCCATAGTGTTTTTTGGTATGGGGTGCAATATATGTTACAGCCTGGACAGTCCTCAGCCACGGACTCATCCAAGCCTCCTCTGGTAGCTGAGGAGAGCCAGATGATGCCCGAAGCACGGCCTATAGCCAGGTGGACTCTGTCTTCCCGGGGGAGGTTTAATTGATTCTGAGAGGTCGATGTCCCCGGGGTCGCACATATAGTTGTGTGTTGTCTTGTAGTGCTTGGCTATAGGCATTATTAGTAGCTTGATTCTAAACTCATAAACCACTCAAATGTATATTCTCGCCCAGGATGTCACTAAAGTACGAAAGAGAGCGGAATGTAGCGAAATATACTTCAATTTCCATTTCGCTTCATGTCACTCCATTCCGAAATAGAACGAATGACACATTCTCGTCTCGTGTTTTTTGCACTTGGTGGGAACGTTCAATTTTCCTTCGTCTCACAACTTTATAATGGTAGCCTATATCTCTACCGGCATATCTTCTGGACGTGGCAAGGAAGACCGTCCTAAACAACAGGCGCTCTCATGTGGGACATCAATGTCCCAGACAGAATATAGAAACAGGTACGATTTTAGTTACTGGACACCTATTTGACAGGTACCGCCAACGATTTAATACATATTTTTTTTTTCGGTTTCCATGCATCCAACACCAAGCTACACCCTTTTCTGGTGTACGAAACACTAAAAAAGCAATGGGGGCACTTTAATAATGATAATATGAGACGAAATATAAAGGGTTTCCATACAAACCGCGACGATCCGAAGCGACGACGGACTCCCGCCGATTTTCGGCACAAACGCGCCGTTTTATTCTCGTCGAAAACCACATTTAAAAAGTTATTATATCGTTTTCAATACTATTACCGGACCAGAAAAAGGTGTAGCTTTGTGTTGGATGCGTGGAAACCGAAAAAAATATGTATTAAATCCTTGGTGGTACTGTGACGCCTGCCAGCGTTGGCAGAATCGCCTCCCGGTAGCCACTAGCGCTCGCCAGGGCAGTGAAATGGGCTACAGTCTATCTACAATGTTGTACTTTCTTTCTTGTGAATCGTCATGTCACAGGCAGTATAGAAGTGGTCTTTATTTTCGCCTGTGACAATGCATTATTTTATATCATGAGTTGAACATAAGATGCATTGTAGTGAAAGAGAGCGAGCGAGCAGCGTGGGGCAGTGAGTGTTGCTTTCCCTCCTCCTTCCTCCCTCCCGGAGGAGTCCCTCACCCGCGTGGGCTTTCTCTCGGTTTTGATTGGCTGGTGGTTCCTGGCGCCTTCTGCAGGCCTGCTGCCTGGTGACGTAGCGGCCTGTGATTGGCTGACCACCATGCCTTTGTGTGATCCTGAGGTTCCCGTGGAGCTACCTTCCTCAAAGCTTGCCTGACCAGCATACCCTTCACATATCCCTTGCCACCTGTCACCGACTTCTACCTATAGAGCACTTTCTCTCTCTCTCAACTTCTTACCTCTCATTCTTCCTCTCTATTTAATATCACAACTCCCCTTTGCTTCTGCACGATTTCATATATCGGCCATTGTATTATATGCTGAAGCTCTCAGATATTATATGTTTAGTTAGGCATTTTGGAGGGGTTACCATTTTGTCTGTAGAGGTTCGACACACTCACGGTGTCTCCCTGCCTATTCCTTGGCTGTCTGCTGGGCTATTTAATGCTAGACTGGGGTAAGGCTACTTGTGTTGTGATTTCCGATGTGTAACAGGTTTTGTTTAACCTGTACAATCGCAACGGAGACATGGGAAGCCTAGGTGGTCTTTCTGACTGTGTACCTTGTGAGTTTAGCACTGTGTTGCGAGTGAGGGCTTTTGCCTCTGCCACCCAACACTGTGCTAACTCGTTTGCTTTGACTTTGAGAGGGTCGCCAGAAGAGAACCAGATACTAGCGATCTGGATCTCTCAAGAGAGCACCCCGTCAATTAACGTAATTTGGCCGCACAGTCTTAAGGACCTCGCTAGGCTACGAGCCGCTTGCTCAGCCATTGTTTCCTAGCCTACGACATCCCAGCTAGACTTTATTAGCCTAGCAGACACCCGTTTAGAATTATAAACTCTTATGTTATGTATGCAGCATTCTTATTCACGTTGACTGTAAGCCTTGGTTGTTGTTGAGTTGCACAACCTGAGCAGGTTTTTTGAGTTGCCTGACTAAGTACCTCTTTTGTTGTTGGAGATAATACTAGTGTGCATTTATTGTTATTCCCATGTCAGTTAACACTGTCTGCCTCTACACTTGTCCCATATTGTCCCTGCTTTATATACCAGTTCAAAATCCGATACGATCATCTTACCCCAGCATCAGACTTTCTTCAGAAGATTCCTACTCGATGCTTTGGGACTTTCGTATAGGAGTGACAGTTCATTATTGTTTAGAGTAACTTTAAATATACCTTCTTCTAGTTTGCATTAAATCATTGCAGTGATTTAATTAAGATCCCTATCTTTTCCTTGTATACCTTATTAACGTAATTGTATGTTGTTGTGATCAGGCTGTATCAGAGATCATCAGCCTGTAGTAGTAGTGCACTTATACCAAGTATAGGATACCCCGTTATCGCAGATTTAACTCTGGAGGGTATAGGTGTTTTTTGTGCGTCGGCATTATAAGTTCGAGGGTTGGATCTAGTGTTACCGTTGTGGCTGTGTGCCTTTCTAGTCCAATGATTAAGAGCCCTTGTTTTATACGAGCCCCGGTCGAAACAGTACCTGTCAAATAGGTGTCCAGTAACTAAAATCGTACCTAGAAACATTACCAGACACCTTTAACCCTTTCGCTGCAGGTGACGTTCTGGAATGTTTTGGCAAGTTACAGCAATTTCCAGGCTTTAAAAGCCTGTAAAAAACGTAAAAATTGAGTGTCAGTGGGTGGGAGCGTGAGGGGCCCACCTCCGACCCTCAGAGCACCGAGCGGCTCACTGATCTAGGCTGTGTCTCGGGCGAGTCTCTCTCTGTCTCTCTCACCAGTGTAGCCAAGCGAGCGAGTGTTACATAATAGCGGGGTTTCCGCGTTTCACTGGGACCAATGCGGGTGAACCAGACCACGTACACGGTCCGTTCTGGTGTCATTTTGAAGCTATTTTCGCCTAGTTTTCGGCAGAATACACTTCATTTAATGCAGATGCTTGATTTATCATTCAGGAGTGCCTGAATATGCCCTAAATAGCCCAAACATAGCCGCAGCCAAAGGGTTAAGGAAGGTGTAACTTTTCTCTGACATTGCCCTGATTGTCCCGATATAATGCTCTATAATAGTACTGATGATATATTATTTCCTCACCAACCAACTTCACTTCTAAACTCAATTAATGAAATCAACAAATACAGAAATATAACAGATACAACAATTAACCAACACTTTAAATGTCCCAGCAATGGATTTAGATGTCAAAGACACCATCGACGACCTAACTACCAACAATTAACCACTTGCGAGTTTCAGGCTATAAGGAAGTTGGAGCTGTAGACATCGATGGTAAATAGAAATGCAATAATTATGTAGGTTTCCAATGGCTAAAAAGTAGTTGAATTGTATTTATAGATGTACTACAACCGTATTTTAACAGTTAATGCTATTGAATATCAATATCTACAGCAGCACAGCTCCAACTTCCTTACAGAACGAAACTCGCAAGTGGTCAATTCAGATGTCCCAGTGGATGTCCCTGTTAGGACTGTGTTTCCTGATGTAGCCTACACATGTGCACGGGTGCACATTCCACTGGTGTCAAGCTGTATATAAAACAGTTCAAGAAATTGAATTGACAACTGCCTATCGTATTATATACAAGACAACGTTTTGACAAACGATATCAGAATCTAACAAAACCATATCAGATAAATATCTACCGTCCCATAATACAATTAGGCAACGAACCATTAAGTTTTCATCACAAATTATAACCATTAATACTTAAATAAAGGTCCAGTGGCCTTGAAATGGTAGTGGCTAATTATGGTGACGAAATGTCCAAGATCGCGGTGACGAAACGGGTCTAAGAGGTGGTGACGAAACGTCGTCCTGTATCCCTTTTCGCTTTGGTTTGGCCACCATTTGACGATTTTATTCAGCTGAGGAAGGACGTCTTATTATTGTAAAAGAAATGGGTCGAAAGGTCTCAAAATCGCCAAACTAATGGAACGAACGTCTTACAATCTCAAAACTAATATGCTAAACATGAGGGAGAAGGGGATCCAGAAAAAAAAACTAGCTCCCCTTAAAAGAATATACCGGTACGGTACCTCAGTGTACATTCAGTCTAGTTGACGATTCTAATAAGAAAATACCAAACATTAGTATGAAAAATATAATAAAAAAAAATTGTTCATCTTAAGGGGAGAAGGTTCACTTTTTGAGCGATTTTTGCATGTATTCATATTTGTTCTAGTTTCCTCCCTAGACCTCCATAAAAAAAAAAAAAAACATCCATTAAATCCTCCTGGATTAATTTGTAGGCCTACATTTTTCGGTAGAAAAATGTCCCGGCCGAAGGCCGGTTCTTCCAACATTACAGGCTCACTATCGTTCGCCAGGGAAAAAATCGACACCTAAATAGCACGAAAGGTCTAAATATTGACGAAGAAATGGGGCGAAAGGTCTTAAAATCGACTAACTAATAAATATTGACGAAGACATGAGGGGAAAGGTATCAAAATCGACTAAATAATGGGGCAAACATCTTAACATCCGAAAACTAATGGGGCTAAACATGAGGGAGAAAGTGGTCCAGAAAACCGGGCCATCCACCCTTAAACTGGCGGACAAATGGGTGGTGTGACATAGCCAGCTAGGGTAGAGGGGTATTATTCTAGCGGTGGCTCCAACTGTATTTGGGTATTAATTAACCCCTACTGTACCGGCGACGTACTTTTCCTTATATTCTCGCAACTATTCGACGATTTTATCCAGCTTAGGAGGGACATCTACCCATTAAAAGACTACAGACTATCTCAATCCATCCTTTTAGCTACCATAATTATATAGGCCTATCCTTCCTAAGCTGCACAAAATCCTCTAAATAAAGCTAGAATAAAAGATAACACGTCGCTGGTAGCCTACTCAAAGGGTTAACCCATTCAACACGATGAAGCCTTTTTGCCTTAATTCTGGCTAAAGCTAGAGGATTGTATGCAGGTTAAGAAGGATCTATTTTATCAAGAGGCTTTATTGAGATGGCATGTGCACATTTTAGTCTTTGAGATAGATTATAAGCTGAAAAAATCGTCTAATGGTAACCATAATATGATGAAAATGACGTCATCGTGCTGAAGGGGTTAACAATATTTCCGTTCACCCTGGTTTCTGGTATTATAAACGGGCATTATCGTTTTAAAATTATACTAGGTTAGGTTGTTAAGTTGGGCGACCTACAGTAGATGTGTGTGAATTTATGTTTTGTTCGAGGGTTTTTTCGGGCTCTGTGAGTCTGTCTCGAGTCAGCCACCCCCAGAAAAATGGGTAGGCCTATGCGCCTGAGTAGACAGATAGATAGGCTATACTGTATAGATAGGTCAATATGCATTTTAGGTCACGTATGTTTTTTTGTTCTATTATAATCCTTTTTCTCATCAGTTCCTTCATTGATTAGTGTGCTTTAAGGTATTTTTCCTTCTACAAATGCATTTTAGCCATTATAGGCCTATAGCAATATAATTTTGTCATTACCCTAACCTAACCTGGGGGCAGACGCCCCCAGACCCCCGCTGGGTTAGCATAGATATAGAAGATGACAAAATACTAAATATATGGTGAAGTGAAAAAATATTAGTTCTCCACTGATCCAATTAAGATGGCCACCATTTGTCCTTCCACCCTTATTTAACCCACAAAGTCTAAGGGAAAATAATTTAATTTGCAGCGGTAAAGACATACTGTATATTGCGGTGACTAATACTGTAAGATAAAGTTATAGAAAACCTTTAGATAATTATATCCCACACGTGACCTAAAATGCATTGTCCGATAGATAGCTAGATAGATAGATAGGTTAGGCCATAGACTACAGTAGATCTGGACTAGACACGAAAATGGAACTTTGCTGTAAGGTACCCAAAATCGGAGAATGAAACCCCAAGTTCGAACCTCGAAACCGCGAACATGTGATATTTTCGCTGGTTCGAGGTTCGAACTTGGGGGTTCGTTCTCGAATTTTGGGTCCCTTACTGCAAAGTTCCATTTTCGTGTCCAGTCCAGATCTACTGTAGTCTATGGTTAGGCTAATATAAAAACTAAATTGCACCAATTCTTAACCATTTCTGTACCTGCTACGTCTTTTTTACTTTATCCTGGATACTATTAGACTATTTCTGAGATTTGCTCCAGCAATTAACAAGTTCGAAGTATCTCTGTAAACCCATTTTACTATCACAGATCCTTCATAAACTGCACACAATTGTCTAAATTTAGCTACAATAATATCGAAAAGATGTCGCCGGTACAGAAGAGGTTAATATCACAAAACATGAAATATGAAGGAAACTAGGGAAGTAAAAAAATTATCAATGCTAAAATCGATTTAACCCCTTATTGGCGGCGCTCGACTTAAGTCGTGCACCAATTTGCAGCAAGTTAGGAGCATTTATTAGGCTTTTTAGGCTATTTTTAGGCTTTTAAAGGGTTAAAAACGAGTGCAAATGGCCGGGAGCGCAGTGGGCCAGACAGCCGACTCCCAGGGCTTACCGCCGCCCATTAACTCATGTTCCCTGTGTTCTCGAGAGACCGGCAGTGTAGCCAGTAGTGAGCATAGCTGGGAAAAATATACCACTATACGCTAAACTCCCATGCTCGTTCTGGTCTCATTTTGAAGCTTTTAGCGCCTAGTTTTTTGCTGAATACATTTCTTTTCATGCAGATACTTGATTGATCATTCAGGAGGGCCTGAATATGCCCAAATGAGCCCAAAACACCCCGCTAGACAAGGGTTAATTGGAGCCATTGCTACAATTTTACAAGGTAGGAACGAGATGGCGGAGTGGCATCAATTTGTGAAGCTCATGGCCCCTCCCACCTTTATACTACCTCCCTACTGGCGGTGAGGAGGTTGGTGTAGGGAGTATGGTAACTCCCCCCCCCCCCCTCTCTCTCTCCCCCCAAACCATTCCAGACCAACACATATATAACTTATTAACACAAAATATAGTTACTAAAACATGGACAACGAATTTTCAACCAGCCCAGCCAAACGATGCGATACGGCAAAAGAGGATTAGAGCATTCAGCCACACGTAAATAAAATATATAGAATTATCCACAACTCGGGTCTTAAACTTCGCCATTAGCCAACAGATCCTGGGAGTGAGACGATGAATATCTTACCGTATTATGCTAAACAGGTCCTTCCACGTCTTCCTAAGCGGCCCCACACGTCCTCAGGTTTGGGCCGATGACGTGGTGACGATACAGCTAGCGTAGGAGGCCATTATCACGCCCAAAATTGTGATCTTCCTTGAGAATTGTCAGTAGGCCTACATACTAGGTCCCCTAGGTCGCCATTCGATCACTGTTGTGACTGTTGCCATGTGTCATACACGGAGGCTAATGAGTGAGAGGCTTTCGTGTTATTATTGTTGTAGTTAAACTTCTTTATCTTCTTGTCCATCATCATTATCTTCATCACCATCATCATCATCTACTTCATCACCATTATCTTTTTCTCCATCATCATCATCATAATTATCCTTTTCTCTATCTTCTTCATCATCGACATCATCATATTCATCCTTCTTCTTTGTTTCTATTTTGTTTTCGTATTCTTCTTAGGGTTCTCCAGAAGTGGGCTGTGGATAAGACAATATTGATTCAATCAACTCGTCAAATATAATTGATGGGTATAATGATATAAATGAAATAATTTAAAATAACAGTGAACAAATGCATATAGAATATCAGGATGGAATTGAATATAATGACACTACTTTACTTGACAAGATATTACATGGATAGTAGCCTATAAAGAAGATTTCGTGAAAAAGTCAGTTGGAAAGGATGAAAATATTTAGGCCTATACAGTAGGCCTACATGTATCTAATAACCGAGATGCGTACAATGGATATTTTAGAAGAAACCATATTGTAGACCAGTGTTATTCAACCATTTATAAGTTCATGCACCCTTTCAGGAGCCTTTCAGAAACTAATGTAGGCTACCCTTTAATCCTTTACGAGTCTAGACAAAATTCGTCGTGAAAGGTAGGCTATAGGATAGCATACCAAAATTATACTTTTCCCCACACTTTGGGCTGTATCTGCCTATTTGGGTGGATGATTCTATATATTTTGCTAGTTTTATACTGAGTTTAATATACTATTATGCTGCATAAGTTTATATTACTTTAACTGCAATTTAAATTAATTTCTTACATTACGAGTAGACTTAGTTTTCTTCCTAAACATATTTTCTTGTGCACTCCTATGTACACTGGTCATGCCATGTGTAGTGTACCCCTTCATCCACCTCATTGTTTCCATGTACCCTTAGGAAAAACGCATGCACCCAGGTTGCTAATCACTGTTGTAGACTATATATAGGCTACCGTTTGAATTGACCAAAGACTTCATGGCCTGATTATTCTACAGGGTCTCTAATGGGCATTAATAGCTAAGCACCCTAAGAAACAGTATCAAAAGCAAATGAGACATCCTTGGAACTTGGCATTACAGGTTTAGATATTTAAAATACTGTAACCTTATTAATGTTCACGAATGTACGCAATGTTATGATGTAGGCAGCTATCACCTCCGTGTACAGACATAGGCCTACCACCAATTACCTACACCCAAGAATAGATATATAGTATTTTTTTTGGTAAATTGAATCCCCTAGCAACTGATGTATCGATACTTAATGGCAAAATATGAAACTACTGTCTCTGCCTCATAAATACCAAGTTTTCATAATTAACCCTTATAACCCAACATATTTCGCTTCAAAATCGTCGTGATAGCCGTATAATCATGATATGTCAATTTACCCTTGGCTGAAAATAAACAGACTATAGTGAAGGGACGACGAAAGAAACAAACACAGGCAAGGTTTGTCACAAGAGATATCAAGGTGGTATCACACGACTGACGAGCTTAATTGTTTTCCGGCAATTGTAGGCTATCATTATGTGATTGTTTTTTTTTTCTTCTGGGCTACGTTTTGGGGGTTCTATGCATTTGTATTGTAAATTAGACTGAACATTGATTATATTTCATCGCTTACTTTGATAAACATTTAAATTGTGAAGCTGTCAGACAAGAATTGCTGGAAAATAGGCCTATTGTCGGAGAACCACAGCCTAATAGTCCTGGAAAGGCATGGGCAGCTCCAGCAATCGTCAATGTGTAACAGCCATTATATAGAATTCATCCCCTACCATTATTTTCCCATTAATCCTAGCTCTCTCTCTTCCTCTTCCAATTTTATCTCTCCCTTTTCTCCCATTCCCTTTCTTTTGTTCTTCCTTCTCCCTCCCCGGGTCGGACGGGTCCCCCTTCCTGAATTCTCATCTCTCGACCAATGAGCTCTCGACAAACAAATTAGTAACAACCAATGGGCAATGGCCGGCCAGATTAAGTCTTGTGTTCGCCTGTTCGGAACTGTGCAAATTATTACGTTGGCGGTGACTCCGAAGCATGTTTATTATCGACAGTGAATGTAGCTATAGTACAGTACTTCCATTATTTAATTATAAATATTGAAATAGTTACCAAATATAAACCGTTAAACGTACGATTGGCCAACCATCCAGCAAACTCACAAGGTCAGACCAGCAGCGGTACACACGGCTATGCCCGACCAAGGTGCTTTTTTAGAGGTAGTAACGGGACGTCTTCTGGAAGTGGAAAAACGGTCTCAAGTGATAATGGAGAGATTCCTAGCCCAAACCGAGGGGCCAGACATGAACCACAGAGGAAGGTGCAACTACCACTAACTAGTTTTTTTGTGGGCAACATCAGAGGACTTTACCCACGAAACAATCAATGTAAAGTCCCTATGTTGGAAGAAATTGCAGAGGAAGACAACTCAATTTTTCTAGCCCTCACAGAAACACACCTGAACGAAAACATTTTGGATGCAGAGATCAATATCCATAATTTCACTCTATTCAGAGCCGACAGAGAGGACAGAAGCCACGGAGGAGTAGCACTCTACCTAAGGGAGGATATGGCTGCAAATACCGAAACTTTAGTTGCATTCTCAAACGGCACAACAGAGCTACTAGCAGTACACATAAGACAAACCGACATGCTCATCATAATTTTGTATCGACCTCCAAACACCACAGGGGAAATTTTCAAGGAGGTCACAGAGAAAATACAATCACTCCTACAAAATCTTCCAACTCCCGCTACAGATGTCATCATCACAGGAGATTTCAACCTGCCCATCATCAATTGGGCAACCATGAAAATAGATGGAGGAACCAGGGATGAAAAACAGCAAGCCAAGGAGCTAATGACTATCATGGACACTGCATACATGAGGAACCTACAAGAGGCAACAACACACTGGACTTACTATTTGGCAACAACTTCGACCTGGTACACTCGTACGAAACTGTAAAAACTATAATGTCCGACCACAGCCTCATCAAAGTTAGAACCCCCACACCAGCCGCCACACCAACAAGAAGATGTCAACAGGAATCAAGCCAAATACCCTGCACCTCTCTGAAAGATCTCAACTTCTACAGCAAAGATATAGACTGGGACAGACTGAGAGCAGAACTGGCAGGAACTGATTGGAGGGCACTATTCGAAGATAAAAACGTCGACGAAACTCTCAGTATCCTCCAGAAACAATGCCTGGAGACCTGTAAAAACACCATACCACCCAAATCAAGCAGGAAGCAGATCAAGCAGATTCCCAGAGATAGAAAAATACTAATGAAGAAAAGGACGTACTTGAGAGCCAAGCAAAGGAAGACCAGCTATGCGCACAATATCACCAAACTACAAGAAGAGCTCGATGAAGTTGAACGTAAACTCATCCAGTCACACCAAGAGCAAAGAACACGCGAAGAACTACAAGCAGTTGCAAACATACGAGTAAATAGCAAATTCTTCTATGCATACGCAAAAAGGAGACTCAGGAACACCACAACAATAGGACCACTTGCAAAACCTACGGGCGAACTTGAGAGTGACCCAACCGAAATGGCTAAGATACTCAAACAGCAGTATGAAAGTGTCTTCAGCCCGCCAAATGAAGACAAGAAAATCGAGAATGCAACGACTTTCTTTGGCAACGCTCCAGAGACACCACATCAACTCTCCTCGGTAACAGTATCAACAGAGGACATAATAGCAGCCATCGACAAGATTGGACCAAACTCTGCGGCAGGACCAGACGGCTTTCATGCCCAACTGCTAAAAAACTGCAAACATCAGCTAGCCCTGCCTCTAAAACTGCTGTGGAGCAAGTCCCTCCAAACTGGATATGTACCACAATCCCTAAAAGAAGGTAATGTCACACCAATACACAAAGGGGGTAGTAAAGGCATAGCCAAAAATTACAGACCAGTGGTGCTGACGTCACATCTTATTAAAATCATAGAAAGAACAATAAGAGCTAAGATGGTCAGCTTCCTGGAAGATAATGAGGCGTTCAACGAGGGGCAACATGGCTTTAGAAAAGGCCGCTCCTGCCTCTCACAACTACTATCACACTACGACAAAATCCTACAGGATATTCAAGACGGAGAAAATGTAGACGTCATATATCTAGATTTCGCCAAAGCTTTTGACAAGGTGGACCATGGGATCCTTCTACATAAACTCAAATCACTGGGAATAGGGGGAGACCTTGGAAGATGGCTCCACAGCTTCATCACCAACAGAAAACAAAGAGTCACAGTTCAAGGAAGCCTATCAGATGCAGGTGGGGTCATCAGCGGAGTACCACAAGGATCAGTACTGGGACCTCTCCTATTCCTCATCATGATAGGAGACATCGACAGGGACCTGGAACACTCAACAGCCACATCGTTTGCAGACGACACCAGACTCATGAAGAAAATCACCTCACAACATGATGCTCAGCTACTACAACAAGACTTGGACAAAATCCTGAAGTGGGCAGAAGAAAACAACATGGCCCTAAACGGAGACAAGTTCGAGCTTCTAAGGTACGGGAACAAGAGAGCACTACAAAACGACACCAACTACAAAAGTGGACAGCAAGAAATTACCGCCAAGGACACAGTGAAGGACTTGGGAGTAAATATGAGCAGTGACGCCACTTTTTCCCAGCATATTACCAAAGCCACAACAACAGCAAAACAAATAGCAGGCTGGATCCTGAGAACCTTCCACACAAGAAATGAGAGGTGTATGCTAACACTGTGGAAGTCACTGGTCCTACCACGACTGGAGTACTGCTCCCAGCTCTGGTCTCCCCAAAAAGTAGGAGAAATAACAGAAATTGAAGCCACCCAGAGGACATTCACCAGTAAAATCCATGGGTTTCAACACTTTAACTACTGGGAGAGACTTAAGGAGCTGCAGCTGTACTCACTTCAAAGACGTAGGGAGAGATACATCATCATCTACGTCTGGAAGATTTTGGAAAAAAGGTACCAAATCCAAACATCCAAGAGACTCAGCACCAAAGGCGAGGGAGGCTGTGCTATGTGAGGACTACGCCGGGATCAACACAAAAAATCAAATCCCTGATCCATCACAGCTTTACATACAATGGAACCAGACTGTTCAACTGTATACCAGCCCCTCTCAGGAACATGACCGGGGTGTCTCCAGACACCTTCAAGAAACACTTGGACATGTGGCTGGCCAAAATACCGGACCGGCCACCAACACCAGGATACCCCAGCACCAACTCCAACCGACTTCTGGAATGGAGAGTGGAAGAAAGGGAGCTGCCTGGTCGCAGTGGAGCCCTAGTTCAACTGTGTCACTAATGGACGGAATACAACTAAGTGTAACTAAGTGTAAGTGTTATGAGTTTGGAAAGCTGGAGATTTCGAACCTCGGATGTTAACTCCGACTTGTTTCTGCCATTTTGTTGTCCGTCGTCATCGTGGTCGTAGTGACGGAAAGCAGGTATGTGCCCTTATTTTGACATCTATTGCGAAGTTCTTGAGTGTATAGCAGGATCCTGAAGTCTGTGATGGTAGTTTCTTACTCAGTATTTTGTTAGTTTATGTCTGAGGGAGTTATTAACTTATTAATATGTGTTTTTGTAATTGCAGATTGGACCCCGTTACCCCGTAGCCGGCGTTGGCAGACAGGCTGAGAGTTGGAACCGGTTCAGCGATTCGCCCATGCCTGACCCTTCTCTTCAGACAAGGTGAGCATAGCAACTTAGCCTAACATTGTCATAGGGCAGTTATTAGCATGACTGATGAATACCACATGGTGTAGCAGACGCGCAGCGCGTGATCCATGAATGCTATACCTTGTTTCAAATAAGTAGGCTAGAACTAGACCACCAACCTAACTCGAAAACCATTAGAGTACCGGTACTACCGGTAGGCCTAGCCTAATCAAGCCAATATTTATTCCATTTTGAAAAAGTCTGCCAGGGAATATGCTAGGTGTGGAAATTTACAGCCCATTTGCTTTTGCCCTTTAGGTTTCACGATTCCAGGGCTATCTAGGCCTAATTGGGGTCAATAAGTAGGAGTCTCAACAATATAGGTAACAAATTTCTAATATCAGTTTTCGGTTACTATCATAATTATGCTTCATTGCTAGGCCTATATAATTTTTATCCTCGGCGAAATAAAAAATTCTGGTAAAATGTATGGTTATTTAAAACTACACTAGGCCTACTGCAGCGTTATGAGAACCAATTTATTAGGGAAAATAGGCACCAATAGATTCGCCATATTTTTCTCCATAGGCCTATAGTCCGCATGGAGGATTTTCGTTATGGACAAATTGAAAAAATACCCACTTCACAGTCAAATACACCAAAAATCTAAGTCAAAGATGTCAAATAGCGGGGGTGTGGGGGCAGCAACCCCCACCCATAATACTAGGATAGGTTAGGTAAGGTTGTTAGGTTCGGCTAATGTCCTTTCAAAGGGGTATAGTAAACACTAGGATAGCCTATAGGCTACCCGGTCAGAGGTAAGTCCTGCTGTAGTCTCCTTGAATGCTACCGTGATAATATTCAAGGACAGTAGTGCGACGTTATGAGATACAATTTATTAGGGAAAATAGGCACCAATAGGTTCGTCATATTTTTCTCCATAGTGCCTAGTCCGCATGGAGGATTTTCGGTATCAACAAATTGAAAAATACCCACTTCAGACAAATACACCAAAAATCTAAGTCAAAGCGGGGGTGTGGGGGCAGCAGCCCCCATGCACCTATAATACTAGGATAGGTTAGGTAAGGTTGTTGTTGTTCCCCAAGCTGCCTGGCCGAACAGCCCCAAGGCCCCGAGCAAGGCCAAGGCCATAACCGAGCGCCCCCACAGAACCCTCCCCGCCGACCACAATAAAGCCTGGGTGACCGAAGCCACTCCATGGCGGGGAGCTGAGGAGGGTGCGGAAATGCCCGGGAAACCATAGCCCCACCCAGGGCCCTGTGTCCCTCAGCAATTATGAAGAGAAAGTTGAGGGGCAAGGGAAAAATGTGATGCTTTGGCTTCCAATCTTGGTAGATTGGGAGGTCAATCCACGTTAGAGACGCCGTCACTTGAGATCTAGAAAATATATAAGTAAAAGGAACAGTCAGAGTAAGCTATGGGTATGGCAGAGATTGCTCAGTTCTCACTCTGATAGACCAGCCCATCACCACATGACTAGAACTCAATCCTCTCAGCATCAGCTAGGAAAGGCCCTAGAAAGCCACCTTTGGTGGGGGGATAGCTCCCCTATTTCAACCCTTTTCGGGGTTGGGCACCCGCCCTGGTTAGGTAAGGTTGTTAGGTTAGGCTAATGTCCTTTCAAAAGGGTATAGGCTAGTAAACCCTAGGATAGCCTATACCCGGTCAGAGGTAAGAAGAAGAAGAAGAGTCTTGCAGTAGTCTCCTTGAATGTTACCGCTACCGTTTCATAATCTTCAAGGAAGCATTGCGCACAATGAATCCTTCAACTTGACCTTCTTGTTTTGAACGATGCGGTGGGTGCGATTCACCCAATAAATGGCGAGCGTTACTCACAAAAACGAAATATCGGCAACATGTTTTTGCTCCCTTACAGATCTACATATATGAGGATGACAATAAATCAGGGGGGGGTGAGGGGGGGCAACGCCCCCCCTTAACCCATCGTGTATCCAATGTACCCCACAATTGCCCTTGCCTACTGTAAAAGTGAGATTCACCCAATAAATGGTGCCATTTGATGCTTTATCTTCAGATTGATAGATAGGCTAATGGGTAAGTTTATGCAAATCCTCCACTCAAACCATGCAAAACAACTATGACAACAACTATGAAACACTATTCCTTGAAGAAAAAAATAAAAAACATGGTAAATAAGGCCGATGTAGTCTTGTTGAACGTTACCCAAATTTTTTACCAAACTTGGCTCGGGTTTTTCGAATTTTCAGAGTCCGAAATCACAATAACCTCTTTTTGAAAGTTGGCTCGGGTTTTCTTGTTTTTCAACGTGGAAAAACCCCAGTAAGAATGGGGTTAACATTAGTCTAACCTAACTAGTATTATGGGTGGGGGATGCCGCCTCCACCCCCCCCCCCCCCCCTGCTGAATCCCTTAAATCCGAGCCAAATTTTGCCATTAACCTAACCAAAGAACCTAACCTGGTAGCATTCAAGGAGACTACAGCAGGACTCTTCTTCTTCTTACCTCTGACCGGGTATAAGCTATCCTAGTGTTTACTACCCTATACCCCTTTGAAAGGACATTAGCCTAACCTAACAACCTTACCTAACCTATTCTAGTATTATGGGTGTGGGCTGTCGCCCCCACACCCCCGCTATTTGACATCTTTGACAGATTTTTGGGATATTTTTCTGTGAAAAGGGTATTTTTTCAATTTGTCGATAACGAAAATCCTCCATGCGGACTATATGGAGAAAAATATGGCGAATCTGTTGGTGCCTATTTTCCCTAATAAATGTTTTCTAATAAGGCGGATGTAGTGTCCTTGAAGATTATCCCCAACCTAATCTTCACCTAACACCTAGTTACCTAGTAATTAGTTATTAGTATGTCCCATAGACGATAACATACCTTAATGGGAGGCTGAAGAGGTTGATGCAGTAGGTTGAGAGGCTGAAGAAGAGGTTGCAGTAGGTTGAGAGGAGGTTGATCGGTTCCAGTGGATCATCAGGGTCGTCGTCTAAATCAGGCGGGTAGAAGTCCCCTCAATAGAGACTCACAGCCTCAACTTCCTTGAATCATGAGAATTCTGCCATCCATACTCAAAATGTAGGAAGTCTGTGGCGAGACGTTAAAGAATATATTAACGTCCTGGTATCCGTCCCCAATATCTGTCCCAAAGCACATACGACCTCCATCGCCTCCATCTTCGAACTGAGCCTGGCCCCCGCTTGGCGAGGGGCGTGACGTGACGACTGAAAGACTGTGATTGGTTGATAATTTGATGGAAGGCTGTGATTGGTTCCATGAGTGACGGGAAGCATTGTGATTGGTTCATGATTCCTAAAAAGTCTGCTAGGTGTAGTGACGTTCGACTGACAGGTTGAGGGTAAGAGCTCCCGAAGGACGGCCATTGTTTATTATTGCGGCGCGGCCATCTACAGGGAGGGATTTTTTTGTTTTTCTTATTTCATTTATAGTGAGTTTGCGACGGTAATTTCATTTACACCAACAAAGTATCGTTCATGAAAGTGATAGCCCACTAATAATCGTTGATGGAGCCCGTAACTGGTAGGTCATACACTAATACCAAAATTCTTGGGATTTTTTTTTTTCATTAACTTAACCAAAAAACCTAACCTAACCTAATAGCCACCAAATACATTTAAGTTAGGTTAGGTTTTTTGGTTAGGTTAGGCCTAATGAAAAAAAAAAATCTAAATTTTTTTTTTTTTTTCCCCCGGGGATAAAAATGATATAGCAATGAAGCATATGATAGGAACCCAAAACTACCATCAGAAATTTGTTACCTATATTGTTGAGTCTCCTACATATTTACCCTAATTGGAGCAGGGTAGGCTATAGCCTATGATTGTGGGATCTTTTTTGGTAAGTTCAGATGCATGCTTCGCTGCATGTCTGCCTGCAGAGACCAGAACTTCTCCGGGATGTTGGGGGCCAGGGGAATGCTAGAGTGACCTTGGTGATCCCTGGTCTCTGGGTCTTCTCCTGGGTGACCTAGATGTGCGATTCCCCCCCCCCCCCCCCCCCCCCCCAAAGGCTCTGTCTCGAGTTGGCCACCCCCAGCTAAAAAAAAAAAAAAAAAAAAAAAAAAAAAAAAACACACGAGGGGAAATTGTGCCAGAGGAGATAGCCTAGATAGATTCCGGTAACATTGCAATTTGTTAGTAGTCTTGGCAAATCCAACGTCAAGGCTATTAACCTAATTGCAATGACGACTTGTCTATTTTGACTGCTATGTCGTCATTCCAACCGCGGTTAAAAAGAAAACGTCTAGAGTCTACTCCTTATCTTGCTCTAGGAGACGTTGTACATTAACCAACACTACCACCGAAGGTGAAAAAAGCATAGAAGAGAAGAAAAAGGGGTTTACCTTAGTTACCGCTTAAGGCCCATCCCGTGTTCCGTCATGTGCAGATCCCTGTCGAACGTGCGCATGAGCGACCCTCTCTTGTCATCATTTTTTCACGCGCTCCATTGAATGCAGTCGCTTTTGTTGTGCTCCTTTAATTCACCCTGTTTAGGTTCGTTTCGGCTTATCTGGCCTTCTTTTTTGTTAGACAGATGTTACGTGATCTAGGGCACACGTAAATGGGCTCCTCAGTGTGTTTAATGGAGACGCGTGTGGAAATAGCTACCGAAGGTACGGGGGCGCCTGGCGTTCCTCGTGTATGTTTTTCATTCCTTTCTCTTTTCATATTCTTTTTTCCTGTTAGTCTGGGCATAGTTTAGCTTTTAGCTTATTTTAGCCTAGCTTGTTTCTCATTCAGTAATTGCTATGCCCCTATGAGTTTTCATATTTTCATAGCCTAGGTGTACAGTTGGTTCACAATCTGAGATTTCGTGGTGGCGGTGCTGTTTGTCGGGTTTGTGTCGGCCGCATTATTAGCGTTATTCCCGAGTCCCCCATTTCGAGCCTTCACTGTGTCTCAAGGGCCTGGGCGCTTGGTGGTTCGTAATATCCAGGGGTACCCCACGGGGGCCCCTCCCTCACACCACAGGGTTTTTCGCCCCTGACACAATTTGTTAGTAGTCTTGGCAAATCCAACGTCAAGGCTATTAACCTAATTGCAATGACGACTTGTCTATTTTGACTGCTATGTCGTCATTCCAACCGCGGTTAAAAAGAAAACGTCTAGAGTCTACTCCTTATCTTGCTCTAGGAGACGTTGTACATTAACCAAAACTACCACCGAAGGTGAAAAAAGCATAGAAGAGAAGAAAAAGGGGTTTACCTTAGTTACCGCTTAAGGCCCATCCCGTGTTCCGTCATGTGCAGATCCCTGTCGAACGTGCGCATGAGCGACCCTCTCTTGTCATCATTTTTTCACGCGCTCCATTGAATGCAGTCGCTTTTGTTGTGCTCCTTTAATTCACCCTGTTTAGGTTCGTTTCGGCTTATCTGGCCTTCTTTTTTGTTAGACAGATGTTACGTGATCTAGGGCACACGTAAATGGGCTCCTCAGTGTGTTTAATGGAGACGCGTGTGGAAATAGCTACCGAAGGTACGGGGGCGCCTGGCGTTCCTCGTGTGTGTTTTTCATTCCTTTCTCTTTTCATATTCTTTTTTCCTGTTAGTCTGGGCATAGTTTAGCTTTTAGCTTATTTTAGCCTAGCTTGTTTCTCATTCAGGAATTGCTATGCCCCTATGAGTTTTCATATTTTCATAGCCTAGGTGTACAGTTGGTTCACAATCTGAGATTTCGTGGTGGCGGTGCTGTTTGTCGGGTTTGTGTCGGCCGCATTATTAGCGTTATTCCCGAGTCCCCCCTTTCGAGCCTTCACTGTGTCTCAAGGGCCTGGGCGCTTGGTGGTTCGTGATATCCAGGGGTACCCCACGGGGGCCCCTCCCTCACACCACAGGGTTTTTCGCCCCTGACACATTCTCTCCTCACGGCTAGGCCACCCTTTTTCTCGCCAGTTTCATTTACTGGTTTTTGTGTTCCCTTACTGTTTTCACCTCCATCCTTTCATACCCTTTTGCCCAATCCTGGGGTACCCTACGGGGGCCCCTGTTTGTGCCAAACCACCCTTCCTGCCACTTCTCCTCATGGGCTTTGCTCTATCTCTGTGGGTTGGGTGGTTCCTGGGGGATGTGCCTCCTCTCCCCTGGTGTGTCTTCCTTGCCTCTCCCTTGACCGGTTGAGTCAGGATATTATCAAGGAAGACACTGCTCAGCTTGATGGCCATCGTCGCTTGGAGTTCATAAGGAGATGACGCTTTTTTCTGGGCCTCTTTTGGTATTTCCCTAGACGCTCCTCTCGCTTTTTCGGCGCCGGACCATCTCGGCCGGTCCCGCAAATTTGCGGGGGCTTGATTCGGTCCTCTGGGACATTTCGGTTCCCCGCAAATTTGCGGAGATCGTTGGGGGGGTCCCGCAAAATTGCGGGAGGGTGGTGTCGGTACGGTTATGCCTCCATTGGCCCGCAAATTTGCGGTAATAGTTGGCTTTCACTATTGACTTTTTTTATGTCATCTTGTTGCCTGATACTATATTGGTGTATGCACTTTACTGGTGTTATAGGCCCTGCATGTAAGATGTTGAGTGGTGGTTAACACTTTCTCCATCTTTGCAGGTTCTGCTAGTGCTCTTCCGCCTCGGCCGCCCTCCTCACCTACCTCTGTGCTCCCAGTTTAGGGTGAGTACGGATACCTGTTTGCATGTGTGTTCCTGTTTCCCCATGCTCCTTCCCTGGTTCTTCTTGGACATTCTCTCCACTTACTCCTTCGACGTGCTGATTATGGTGTGTGTTCTTCTAGTGCAGGTAGGCTGCCTTGCTTTCGCCTTGGTTGTCGCTCCCCGTGCTTGGAGAGGCACAAGTCCTGCTTGCGCCACTCGCTCTGTGTGTCCTCTACGGCCTACCTCCCTGCTCTGTGTGGCACGTGTCTGGCCCTGGTGGTTGTGCTGCTCCATGGCCCTGGTTCCTCGGCGGCGGCTGTGGCCTCTGCTTCCCTTCCGTCGGTGTGGACGATGGTCTCCCGCCACATTAGGACTGTGGGCCACCGTTCCCCGGCCTTTGTTGCCGACCGGATCCGCGTCGCCCTGGGTATCCCTGACCCGACTGAAGGCCGTTCACCTGGCCCTCTCCCTGCTCGGGCCCTCTCCCCTGGGTCCCGCAGCCGGTCGTCCCATCGTCGGGGGTTCCCCGGCTCCGTCCACGCTCTCGCTCGCCTCGTCGTCCTCCTGATCGCCTTGACGACGCCCATCGCCCTCGTCATGGTTCTCGCCCTGAGGCCGGGGTTAGCGGCTCTGCCCCTGTGCGCCCTCCCCTGGCCTCTACGGATAGGGGCTCTACTCCCTTCCGCCCGCTTCCCCAGCCCAGACGACTTCCTCTTACGTTGTCCTCTCCGTGCGCGGTTGTTCATGCTGTAGCTGGCCCTCTGCTCCCTCCTCCTACACTGTCCAGGAGGGTCCGCCTGGATGTCGTTGCTTCTCCTACTTCACCTGCTTCAGTGCCTATTCTTCCTTCACGGTCTCGTCCCACGGTGGTGGTCCCTCCCTCCTCCGCCTCGGTGTCGGGCCGCCCTGTTATCTCAGCCCCGGGGATCCTTGCTCTGTTTCCCCCCGCGGCTCCTGGCCTCCTTTCACCCGGCCAGCCTTCCCACTCCCGTCGTCCTGCTCCTCCTCATTCTTCTCTTCCTGACCTTCACTTACCGTCTCGCCAGGGGGGTACCCCTCCTCTTGCCTCGGTGGGGTTTCGCGAGGTTTTGGGGTCCCCTTTCTCAGGAGCTGATGTGTCGCTGGAAGAGGGGAATGGTGCTGTTTCCCCCTCGGCCGTTCGTGATCGGGGACGAGTCCCTCAACGGCGACACAACCGTCGTCGCTCGCCTTCCTTGGGCCGCGACGCTGCTGGTTCGTGTCGTGGGTCTCGCTCCCGCTCACGCTCGCCCCTGCGGGCCGCCCAATCTGGGGGGGGGTAGCCTCTCTCGGATCGATTGTCGGCTATGCAGGGCTGGGTTGTGTCACGCTTCGACGGGCGCTTGGAGTCGATGGAAGACTCCCTCTTCTCGCCCTTCTTGGCGGTGACTCACCCTCCGCGCCTCACCCTACCTACCCCTGCTACGGTCCCCCTCCCTTCTGCAGGCCTACGCTCTGGTCAGACTTCAGCCGCCCTGACATCCTTCCGGCTGTTCAGTCCCTGGCTGTGTTGACGGGTCTGTCCTCCTATGGGACAGGTTTGTGCGACGCCGGTACGCCTGGCTTAGCCATCATGCTCGGTCACCCTCTCCCATTGGAGGCCTGGTTTGCTGAGGCCTTCGACTTCACACACCGATCCGTCGACGGCTCTCCTTCCGTCCCTCCCCCGGAGTCGTCCCTGATTTTGCCTCCTCTTGTGTCTGTCGGCGGGTTGGACGGCGCGTTCTGGTCCTGGATGAGCGCGCCCGTTCTTGAACTTTGTTCTATTGCTACCCCGTTCTTCTCTCATCCGGATCAGCCCTCTATCGCCAAGGTTTTTTCCCTTGCGACAGAGGGTGACGGACTTATTGTCTTGTCTTTAGGTTCCCTCCAGACGTCTGTTCACCACCTGCGGCTTTTCGAGGCGTCTGCGCCAGGCGATCTTCGCGAGGGTTTGGACCGCGTTCAGCGGGTCCACCTTCGGCTCGCGGTGTCTTTGGTTCCCGAGCTGAAGGCGGTTTTGTGCGCGGCAACTCGGCACCGCACGACGGTACGGTCTTCGTTCTGCCGGCCGGCCCCCTTGGTTATTCGTCAGGGTTTGTTGTACTCTGCGCTATATACGTCGGGTTTTTTTACGCAGGATGCTTGGGAATGCTACGCTTCTCTGTCGGCGGCCCCTGCTTCCGCCACACGACGCCGCGCTGTGTCGTTACGGACCCTGCTTACGTCACGCACCGACGCGCTGTGCCGCGCGCGGGGTCTTCTCAGTCCCGTCCTTCTGCCGGTCCTCTTCGGGGTGCTGCTGCAAGTGCTGCCGCCTTGCACGGGCGCAGGACTGGGACGTTGCTGGCCAGTGCATCGGTTCCGCCTCGCACTTCTGTTCTTGCCCCTTTCATCCCCTCTGTGTCGGGGCTGGCCGGCCTTCCACTTCCGGCCGCCCTTCGAAGGGGTCAGCCCCGCGCCGGCCTGGGGTTGGGGTGGCCCGCCCTTTTCGACGAGGTTGGGGGGGGCGGGGGTAGAGGAGGTCAACGTGGCGCTCATGCCCGCACGGCCCGTACCGGGGGTACCTCCACGTCAACACAATGTGTAGTTCTCTGGGTCGGCCTCCTTGTTCTCCTTCTCGCCTGGGCGTACCGGGTCGCTCCCCTCCTCTCGGGTGCTCCCTCGGGTTGTTTTCGCCCTTGCGCCCCTCGGTAGCCGCGAGGGACGTTGGGGGCGGCGGGTTGCGCGGAGGGGTCTCACCTGGAGGTGGACGTCCAGACCCCCACTCCGCTCTTGTCACCGACAACGGCCCATCTCTTCAGAGGTGGCCCACGTGTTCACTTCCATGCCCGAGCTGGGTAGCGTCGAGGGAGTTGACCGCCGGTCACCCGGTTTTCCTCTCCCGTGTCTTTCTGGTTCCGTCGCCGACCTGCGACGCGATGCGACCGGTGGTGGATCTGTCGGCCCTCAACGGGCACATCGTGCACACACGGTTTCGGATGCTGCCGGTACCCCTGGTACGCCTGGCCCTGTGCCCTCTGTCGTGGGTAGTGTCGCTGGCCCTCCAGGATGTGTCTTGGCTCGTTCCTCTCCATCCTCGCTTCCAGCGATTCTTGGCCGTTCGGACTTCCGATCGTGTGTTCCTGTTCGACGGCCTTCCCTTCGGTCTCCACATCGCGCCGCAGATCTTCTCCGCACTGGTGGGGCAGGCTCTGGGTCCTCTCCTCAGGAGCGGGCTCCAGCTCCTGTTTTCCTTGGCCGTTTGGTTGGTAGTTTCCGACGCCCTAGGCCTGTGCATTGGCGACGCCCTCACAGTCGTTCGCAACATCGCACGGTTAGGGTTCCCCTTCGATGTTCCCAAGTCACGCTTGACCCCGTCGCGTGTCGTGCCATGGGTCGGTCTCGCATGGGTTTTGTCCGGCGCTACGGTGACCCGGGGTCTGCCGGCCGCGGTGCACCTTCGGTGGACGGTCCTCGCCGTGTTGCACTCGGTCTCCCTCCCGGGGTGGCTCTGGGACTCGTTCGTGGGTTCGCTGCATTGGGCCGCTCTGCCCCTTCCCTTAGGGAGCCTCTGGCTACGCCGCCTCCTCCTCATGGGCACCGCGGTGTTTCCGTTGCCCCTATGGATCGGCTCCTGCCGCTCCCGCGTACCGTTCGCCGACGCTTCGGTCGCTGGGTTGCTCGGGGCTCGCTCTCTGCGGCTGTGCCCTGGACCGCCCCCCCCCGCCGACGGTCTGGGTAACCACAGATACGTCGAGCGAGGTTGGGTGAGGTTCCCAATCGAACCTGGGACGTCCACTTCCCGGCAGATGGGTGGGTCTCCCTCCTCTTACCTGTCTATGCCCTCGGATTGTTGGTTCCTTTGTTCTTCCTGCGGGACCACGCGCTGGCCCTTCGGGGTAAGTCGGTGGCCTTCGGGTTGGACACTCAGACAAGCTGTCCCCTGTTTCCTTATGCGGGGGTCCTCCAGGTCGTTGACTCTATTGGGGGTCTCGGTGGAGTTGTTCTTCCTCGCGGACCGACACCCCTTCTCCTTGCATGCCTCCTCCCTGCCCGGGCCTGCCACCCTTTGGGCGGCCGCCCTGTCGAGAGGGCAGGGCGTTCTTGTAGAATGGGCGATGAAACGGACTGTGTTCGCCGACCTCGCGGCTTCCTGAGGTGTTCCGGAGGTCGCCTTGTTCGCATCGGGGGTGCCGCGCCAGTTGCCTCTGGACCTCTCCCTCCGGCCTCGCGCTCCGGGGGGGGTCCGGACGCTTTCATGGTCGCCTGGTACAGGTGGCGGTCGATATCCATCTTTCCGCCACCAGACGCGCTGTTGATGTGCCCAGTCCTCGCGAAGCTGCGGCTGTACCACGGCTGCGTCTGGCTCCTCGCGCCTCTGTGGCCGGCACGGACTTGGTCCGCCCGGTTGCCGCGGTGGTGCCCGAGTCCGGTCCCTCTACCTGTCTCCGGCTTCCACTTGGGCTAGGTTGGGGTCCTGCGGACCTCTTTGGCCTTCGCATCGTGCTTGTTCATGAGGCACGGTGGCTCCCGGTCCCCGGCCGGGCCCTGACTGACTTCCTGCAGCGTTCCTGGCCGTCTTCTCCTTGGGGGACTTACGGGTCCCGCTGGAGGTCTTTTACTAGGTGGCTACAGGCCACTCGCCTGCCAGTTGGCTCTCCTTCCCTCGTCCTACGCTCCTTGTTTCACCTCTTCCGTACACGTCGCTTTCCAGTCGACGCTATACGTACCCACTTGTCTGCCGTCCGGGGGGTTCTTTGGGTCCGTCGCTGGGCTGGTCGTTCCGCCACAGGTGCTGGATTCCTTCCTGACGGCTGCCTTCCGGGATCGACCGCCTCCGCGCCAGGTCCCTCCGCTGTGGGATCTGGGGCGGGCTCTGGTCCTTCTGGCTTCCCCCACGTATACAAGGGCCGCTACGCCGGTTCCGTTGCTCGGGCGTCCACTCTTCCTTGTCGCTCTGGCCACTGGGGATCGGGTGTCTGCACTAGCGGCATTGTCACGGCCCCGGGACTGCGTGCGATTCTCCCCGTCCTTGCATGGCGTCTCGTTCGCCTCCTCCCCACCTTTTGTTACCACGCATGGGAGGGAGGCCCCCGTTTTCCAGCCTTTCGCCGTCCAGGCTTTACGGCGTGGGCATCCTCGCCATGTGTTGTGCCCGGTGTCAGCCTTGCACTCCTCTGTTGCGTCTGTGGCGCCGCCTTCGGGTACTGCTGTGTGGGTGTCTCCTCGGACAGGTGGGAGGCTCTAGCAGGTGCAGCTGGGCCGCCACGTTTGTCGGACCGTTCGTGCCCGTCACCCTGTTTGTAGGGGTTCTGCGCGCGATGTCAGATCCTTTGCTGCCTCCTTCCGGTTCCTGCCACGTCGATCCTTCCCTGCCTTCGCCTCAGAGGTTTTGTGGTCTTCTATCAATTCCTTCATCTCCTCCTACCTCTCCGTGTCCAGTGTTCGACCCCCTCGGCCGGTGATTGCTCTCGGGGGTCGTGTTTCCTGGTGCTCTGGCGAAGATCCCTGGTCTTCCCCCCTTGTCCCTCGTTCTTTTCCTTTGTTTTTTTGACAAAGGGGGGGGGGGGGGGGTGTATGGGTTTGCAACACTGGATTGCAAGTTTGGGATTATGTATTGTTCCAGTACATAAGTGTTTTTGCCACATTGAAAATTGTGTTTTGTTCTTGTGTTCAGTGTTTTTGTTGGTTTTTGAAGAAAAGGGATTTTGGGTACAGTACCTTTTTGGTTTCAGACAAGTCTATGTTTTTGCATTACTATGAATGACGGGCATGTGTTAAAACTGTTCTTTTTAGCTACTCCTCAGTTTTTCACTCTTTTATTAAACTCTCTTGTTTAAATTGTGTCTTTGTCATTCGTAATTTTGTTTTATGCATTGGTTTTTTTGGTAGGTTGGGCTTGGATGTCCTCCTCCTATTTGTTATGCAGCCTTGACGTTGGATTTGCCAAGACTACTAACAAATTGGGAGGTTTGACGTACCTCCCAACCTACCAAATAGGAAAACCTACTATTTGGTAGTAGTCTTGGAAAATCCAACGTACATAATACCCTCCCTCACGCCGGACCCCTGCCCATCCGCGTTCTTCTGCTGACGTGAGATGTGATGACAAGAGAGGGTCGCTCATGCGCACGTTCGACAGGGATCTGCACATGACGGAACACGGGATGGGCCTTAAGCGGTAACTAAGGTAAACCCCTTTTTCTTCTCTTCTATGCTTTTTTCACCTTCGGTGGTAGTTTTGGTTAATGTACAACGTCTCCTAGAGCAAGATAAGGAGTAGACTCTAGACGTTTTCTTTTTAACCGCGGTTGGAATGACGACATAGCAGTCAAAATAGACAAGTCGTCATTGCAATTAGGTTAATAGCCTTGACGTTGGATTTTCCAAGACTACTACCAAATAGTAGGTTTTCCTATTTGGTAGGTTGGGAGGTACGTCAAACCTCCCATTCTCTCCTCACGGCTAGGCCACCCTTTTTCTCGCCAGTTTCATTTACTGGTTTTTGTGTTCCCTTACTGTTTTCACCTCCATCCTTTCATACCCTTTTGCCCAATCCTGGAGTACCCTACGGGGGCCCCTGTTTGTGCCAAACCACCCTTCCTGCCACTTCTCCTCATGGGCTTTGCTCTATCTCTGTGGGTTGGGTGGTTCCTGGGGGATGTGCCTCCTCTCCCCTGGTGTGTCTTCCTTGCCTCTCCCTTGACCGGTTGAGTCAGGATATTATCAAGGAAGACACTGCTCAGCTTGATGGCCATCGTCGCTTGGAGTTCATAAGGAGATGACGCTTTTTTCTGGGCCTCTTTTGGTATTCCCTAGACGCTCCTCTCGCTTTTTCGGCGCCGGACCATCTCGGCCGGTCCCGCAAATTTGCGGGGGCTTGATTCGGTCCTCTGGGACATTTCGGCTCCCCGCAAATTTGCGGAGATCGTTGGGGGTCCCGCAAAATTGCGGGAGGGTGGTGTCGGTACGGTTATGCCTCCATTGGCCCGCAAATTTGCGGTAATAGTTGGCTTTCACTATTGACTTTTTTTATGTCATCTTGTTGCCTGATACTATATTGGTGTATGCACTTTACTGGTGTTATAGGCCCTGCATGTAAGATGTTGAGTGGTGGTTAACACTTTCTCCATCTTTGCAGGTTCTGCTAGTGCTCTTCCGCCTCGGCCGCCCTCCTCACCTACCTCTGTGCTCCCAGTTTAGGGTGAGTACGGATACCTGTTTGCATGTGTGTTCCTGTTTCCCCATGCTCCTTCCCTGGTTCTTCTTGGACATTCTCTCCACTTACTCCTTCGACGTGCTGATTATGGTGTGTGTTCTTCTAGTGCAGGTAGGCTGCCTTGCTTTCGCCTTGGTTGTCGCTCCCCGTGCTTGGAGAGGCACAAGTCCTGCTTGCGCCACTCGCTCTGTGTGTCCTCTACGGCCTACCTCCCTGCTCTGTGTGGCACGTGTCTGGCCCTGGTGGTTGTGCTGCTCCATGGCCCTGGTTCCTCGGCGGCGGCTGTGGCCTCTGCTTCCCTTCCGTCGGTGTGGACGATGGTCTCCCGCCACATTAGGACTGTGGGCCACCGTTCCCCGGCCTTTGTTGCCGACCGGATCCGCGTCGCCCTGGGTATCCCTGACCCGACTGAAGGCCGTTCACCTGGCCCTCTCCCTGCTCGGGCCCTCTCCCCTGGGTCCCGCAGCCGGTCGTCCCATCGTCGGGGGGTTCCCCGGCTCCGTCCACGCTCTCGCTCGCCTCGTCGTCCTCCTGATCGCCTTGACGACGCCCATCGCCCTCGTCATGGTTCTCGCCCTGAGGCCGGGGTTAGCGGCTCTGCCCCTGTGCGCCCTCCCCTGGCCTCTACGGATAGGGGCTCTACTCCCTTCCGCCCGCTTCCCCAGCCCAGACGACTTCCTCTTACGTTGTCCTCTCCGCGCGCGGTTGTTCATGCTGTAGCTGGCCCTCTGCTCCCTCCTCCTACACTGTCCAGGAGGGTCCGCCTGGATGTCGTTGCTTCTCCTACTTCACCTGCTTCAGTGCCTATTCTTCCTTCACGGTCTCGTCCCACGGTGGTGGTCCCTCCCTCCTCCGCCTCGGTGTCGGGCCGCCCTGTTATCTCAGCCCCGGGGATCCTTGCTCTGTTTCCCCCCGCGGCTCCTGGCCTCCTTTCACCCGGCCAGCCTTCCCACTCCCGTCGTCCTGCTCCTCCTCATTCTTCTTCCTGACCTTCACTTACCGTCTCGCCAGGGGGGTACCCCTCCTCTTGCCTCGGTGGGGTTTCGCGAGGTTTTGGGGTCCCCTTTCTCAGGAGCTGATGTGTCGCTGGAAGAGGGGAATGGTGCTGTTTCCCCCTCGGCCGTTCGTGATCGGGGACGAGTCCCTCAACGGCGACACAACCGTCGTCGCTCGCCTTCCTTGGGCCGCGACGCTGCTGGTTCGTGTCGTGGGTCTCGCTCCCGCTCACGCTCGCCCCTGCGGGCCGACCAATCTGGGGGGGGGGGGGGGGTAGCCTCTCTCGGATCGATTGTCGGCTATGCAGGGCTGGGTTGTGTCACGCTTCGACGGGCGCTTGGAGTCGATGGAAGACTCCCTCTTCTCGCCCTTCTTGGCGGTGACTCACCCTCCGCGCCTCACCCTACCTACCCCTGCTACGGTCCCCCTCCCTTCTGCAGGCCTACGCTCTGGTCAGACTTCAGCCGCCCTGACATCCTTCCGGCTGTTCAGTCCCTGGCTGTGTTGACGGGTCTGTCCTCCTATGGGACAGGTTTGTGCGACGCCGGTACGCCTGGCTTCGCCATCATGCTCGGTCACCCTCTCCCATTGGAGGCCTGGTTTGCTGAGGCCTTCGACTTCACACACCGATCCGTCGACGGCTCTCCTTCCGTCCCTCCCCCGGAGTCGTCCCTGATTTTGCCTCCTCTTGTGTCTGTCGGCGGGTTGGACGGCGCGTTCTGGTCCTGGATGAGCGCGCCCGTTCTTGAACTTTGTTCTATTGCTACCCCGTTCTTCTCTCCCCGGGATAACCCCTCTGTCCCCAGGTTTTTTCCCTTGCGACAGAGGGTGACGGACTTATTGTCTTGTCTTTAGGTTCCCTCCAGACGTCTGTTCACCACCTGCGGCTTTTCGAGGCGTCTGCACCAGGCGATCTTCGCGAGGGTTTGGACCGCGTTCAGCGGGTCCACCTTCGGCTCGCGGTGTCTTTGGTTCCCGAGCTGAAGGCGGTTTTGTGCGCGGCAACTCGGCACCGCACGACGGTACGGTCTTCGTTCTGCCGGCCGGCCCCCTTGGTTATTCGTCAGGGTTTGTTGTACTCTGCGCTATATACGTCGGGGTTTTTTACGCAGGATGCTTGGGAATGCTACGCTTCTCTGTCGGCGGCCCCTGCTTCCGCCACACGACGCCGTGCTGTGTCGTTACGGACCCTGCTTACGTCACGCACCGACGCGCTGTGCCGCGCGCGGGGTCTTCTCAGTCCCGTCCTTCTGCCGGTCCTCTTCGGGGTGCTGCTGCAAGTGCTGCCGCCTTGCACGGGCGCAGGACTGGGACGTTGCTGGCCAGTGCATCGGTTCCGCCTCGCACTTCTGTTCTTGCCCCTTTCATCCCCTCTGTGTCGGGGCTGGCCGGCCTTCCACTTCCGGCCGCCCTTCGAAGGGGTCAGCCCCGCGCCGGCCTGGGGTTGGGGTGGCCCGCCCTTTTCGACGAGGTTGGGGGGGGCGGGGGTAGAGGAGGTCAACGTGGCGCTCATGCCCGCACGGCCCGTACCGGGGGTACCTCCACGTCAACACAATGTGTAGTTCTCTGGGTCGGCCTCCTTGTTCTCCTTCTCGCCTGGGCGTACCGGGTCGCTCCCCTCCTCTCGGGTGCTCCCTCGGGTTGTTTTCGCCCTTGCGCCCCTCGGTAGCCGCGAGGGACGTTGGGGGCGGCGGGTTGCGCGGAGGGGTCTCACCTGGAGGTGGACGTCCAGACCCCCACTCCGCTCTTGTCACCGACAACGGCCCATCTCTTCAGAGGTGGCCCACGTGTTCACTTCCATGCCCGAGCTGGGTAGCGTCGAGGGAGTTGACCGCCGGTCACCCGGTTTTCCTCTCCCGTGTCTTTCTGGTTCCGTCGCCGACCTGCGACGCGATGCGACCGGTGGTGGATCTGTCGGCCCTCAACGGGCACATCGTGCACACACGGTTTCGGATGCTGCCGGTACCCCTGGTACGCCTGGCCCTGTGCCCTCTGTCGTGGGTAGTGTCGCTGGCCCTCCAGGATGTGTCTTGGCTCGTTCCTCTCCATCCTCGCTTCCAGCGATTCTTGGCCGTTCGGACTTCCGATCGTGTGTTCCTGTTCGACGGCCTTCCCTTCGGTCTCCACATCGCGCCGCAGATCTTCTCCGCACTGGTGGGGCAGGCTCTGGGTCCTCTCCTCAGGAGCGGGCTCCAGCTCCTGTTTTCCTTGGCCGTTTGGTTGGTAGTTTCCGACGCCCTAGGCCTGTGCATTGGCGACGCCCTCACAGTCGTTCGCAACATCGCACGGTTAGGGTTCCCCTTCGATGTTCCCAAGTCACGCTTGACCCCGTCGCGTGTCGTGCCATGGGTCGGTCTCGCATGGGTTTTGTCCAGCGCTACGGTGACCCGGGGTCTGCCGGCCGCGGTGCACCTTCGGTGGACGGTCCTCGCCGTGTTGCACTCGGTCTCCCTCCCGGGGTGGCTCTGGGACTCGTTCGTGGGTTCGCTGCATTGGGCCGCTCTGCCCCTTCCCTTAGGGAGCCTCTGGCTACGCCGCCTCCTCCTCATGGGCACCGCGGTGTTTCCGTTGCCCCTATGGATCGGCTCCTGCCGCTCCCGCGTACCGTTCGCCGACGCTTCGGTCGCTGGGTTGATCGGGGCTCGCTCTCTGCGGCTGTGCCCTGGACCGCCCCCCCCGCCGACGGTCTGGGTAACCACAGATACGTCGAGCGAGGTTGGGTGAGGTTCCCAATCGAACCTGGGACGTCCACTTCCCGGCAGATGGGTGGGTCTCCCTCCTCTTACCCGTCTATGCCCTCGGATTGTTGGTTCCTTTGTTCTTCCTGCGGGACCACGCGCTGGCCCTTCGGGGTAAGTCGGTGGCCTTCGGGTTGGACACTCAGACAAGCTGTCCCCTGTTTCCTTATGCGGGGGTCCTCCAGGTCGTTGACTCTATTGGGGGTCTCGGTGGAGATGTTCTTCCTCGCGGACCGACACCCCTTCTCCTTGCATGCCTCCTCCCTGCCCGGGCCTGCCACCCTTTGGGCGGCCGCCCTGTCGAGAGGGCAGGGCGTTCTTGTAGAATGGGCGATGAAACGGACTGTGTTCGCCGACCTCGCGGCTTCCTGAGGTGTTCCGGAGGTCGCCTTGTTCGCATCGGGGGTGCCGCGCCAGTTGCCTCTGGACCTCTCCCTCCGGCCTCGCGCTCCGGGGGGGGTCCGGACGCTTTCATGGTCGCCTGGTACAGGTGGCGGTCGATATCCATCTTTCCGCCACCAGACGCGCTGTTGATGTGCCCAGTCCTCGCGAAGCTGCGGCTGTACCACGGCTGCGTCTGGCTCCTCGCGCCTCTGTGGCCGGCACGGACTTGGTCCGCCCGGTTGCCGCGGTGGTGCCCGGTCCGGTCCCTCTACCTGTCTCCGGCTTCCACTTGGGCTAGGTTGGGGTCCTGCGGACCTCTTTGGCCTTCGCATCGTGCTTGTTCATGAGGCACGGTGGCTCCCGGTCCCCGGCCGGGCCCTGACTGACTTCCTGCAGCGTTCCTGGCCGTCTTCTCCTTGGGGGACTTACGGGTCCCGCTGGAGGTTTTTTACTAGGTGGCTACAGGCCACTCGCCTGCCTGTTGGCTCTCCTTCCCTCGTCCTACGCTCCTTGTTTCACCTCTTCCGTACACGTCGCTTTCCAGTCGACGCTATACGTACCCACTTGTCTGCCGTCCGGGGGGTTCTTTGGGTCCGTCGCTGGGCTGGTCGTTCCGCCACAGGTGCTGGATTCCTTCCTGACGGCTGCCTTCCGGGATCGACCGCCTCCGCGCCAGGTCCCTCCGCTGTGGGATCTGGGGCGGGCTCTGGTCCTTCTGGCTTCCCCCACGTATACAAGGGCCGCTACGCCGGTTCCGTTGCTCGGGCGTCCACTCTTCCTTGTCGCTCTGGCCACTGGGGATCGGGTGTCTGCACTAGCGGCATTGTCACGGCCCCGGGACTGCGTGCGATTCTCCCCGTCCTTGCATGGCGTCTCGTTCGCCTCCTCCCCACCTTTTGTTACCACGCATGGGAGGGAGGCCCCCATTTTCCAGCCTTTCGCCGTCCAGGCTTTACGGCGTGGGCATCCTCGCCATGTGTTGTGCCCGGTGTCAGCCTTGCACTCCTCTGTTGCGTCTGTGGCGCCGCCTTCGGGTACTGCTGTGTGGGTGTCTCCTCGGACAGGTGGGAGGCTCTAGCAGGTGCAGCTGGGCCGCCACGTTTGTCGGACCGTTCGTGCCCGTCACCCTGTTTGTAGGGGTTCTGCGCGCGATGTCAGATCCTTTGCTGCCTCCTTCCGGTTCCTGCCACGTCGATCCTTCCCTGCCTTCGCCTCAGCGGTTTTGTGGTCTTCTATCAATTCCTTCATCTCCTCCTACCTCTCCGTGTCCAGTGTTCGACCCCCTCGGCCGGTGATTGCTCTCGGGGGTCGTGTTTCCTGGTGCTCTGGCGAAGATCCCTGGTCTTCCCCCCTTGTCCCTCGTTCTTTTCCTTTGTTTTTTTGACAAAGGGGGGGGGGGGGGGGGGGGGGGTGTATGGGTTTGCAACACTGGATTGCAAGTTTGGGATTATGTATTGTTCCAGTACATAAGTGTTTTTGCCACATTGAAAATTGTGTTTTGTTCTTGTGTTCAGTGTTTTTGTTGGTTTTTGAAGAAAAGGGATTTTGGGTACAGTACCTTTTTGGTTTCAGACAAGTCTATGTTTTTGCATTACTATGAATGACGGGCATGTGTTAAAACTGTTCTTTTTAGCTACTCCTCAGTTTTTCACTCTTTTATTAAACTCTCTTGTTTAAATTGTGTCTTTGTCATTCGTAATTTTGTTTTATGCATTGGTTTTTTTTGGTAGGTTGGGCTTGGATGTCCTCCTCCTATTTGTTATGCAGCCTTGACGTTGGATTTGCCAAGACTACTAACAAATTGGGAGGTTTGACGTACCTCCCAACCTACCAAATAGGAAAACCTACTATTTGGTAGTAGTCTTGGAAAATCCAACGTACATAATACCCTCCCTCACGCCGGACCCCTGCCCATCCGCGTTCTTCTGCTGACGTGAGATGTGATGACAAGAGAGGGTCGCTCATGCGCACGTTCGACAGGGATCTGCACATGACGGAACACGGATGGGCCTTAAGCGGTAACTAAGGTAAACCCCTTTTTCTTCTCTTCTATGCTTTTTTCACCTTCGGTGGTAGTTTTGGTTAATGTACAACGTCTCCTAGAGCAAGATAAGGAGTAGACTCTAGACGTTTTCTTTTTAACCGCGGTTGGAATGACGACATAGCAGTCAAAATAGACAAGTCGTCATTGCAATTAGGTTAATAGCCTTGACGTTGGATTTGCCAAGACTACTACCAAATAGTAGGTTTTCCTATTTGGTAGGTTGGGAGGTACGTCAAACCTCCCATTTTCATTCCTTTCTCTTTTCATATTCTTTTTTCCTGTTAGTCTGGGCATAGTTTAGCTTTTAGCTTATTTTAGCCTAGCTTGTTTCTCATTCAGGAATTGCTATGCCCCTATGAGTTTTCATATTTTCATAGCCTAGGTGTACAGTTGGTTCACGATCTGAGATTTCGTGGTGGCGGTGCTGTTTGTAGGGTTTGTGTCAGCCGCATTATTAACGTTATTCCCGAGTCCCCCCTTTCGAGCCTTCACTGTGTCTCAAGGGCCTGGGCGCTTGGTGGTTCGTGATACTGGGGTACCCCACGGGGGCCCCTCCCTCACACCACAGGGTTTTTCGCCCCTGACACATTCTCTCCTCACGGCTAGGCCACCCTTTTTCTCGCCAGTTTCATTTACTGGTTTTTGTGTTCCCTTACTGTTTTCACCTCCATCCTTTCATACCCTTTTGCCCAATCCTGGGGTACCCTACGGGGGCCCCTGTTTGTGCCAAACCACCCTTCCTGCCACTTCTCCTCATGGGCTTTGCTCTATCTCTGTGGGTTGGGTGGTTCCTGGGGGATGTGCCTCCTCTCCCCTGGTGTGTCTTCCTTGCCTCTCCCTTGACCGGTTGAGTCAGGATATTATCAAGGAAGACACTGCTCAGCTTGATGGCCATCGTCGCTTGGAGTTCATAAGGAGATGACGCTTTTTTCTGGGCCTCTTTGGTATTCCCTAGACGCTCCTCTCGCTTTTTCGGCGCCGGACCATCTCGGCCGGTCCCGCAAATTTGCGGGGTGCTCGATTCGGTCCTCTGGGACATTTCGGCTCCCCGCAAATTTGCGGAGATCGTTGGGGGGTCCCGCAAAATTGCGGGAGGGTGGTGTCGGTACGGTTATGCCTCCATTGGCCCGCAAATTTGCGGTAATAGTTGGCTTTCACTATTGACTTTTTGTTATGTCATCTTGTTGCCTGATACTATATTGGTGTATGCACTTTACTGGTGTTATAGGCCCTGCATGTAAGATGTTGAGTGGTGGTTAACACTTTCTCCATCTTTGCAGGTTCTGCTAGTGCTCTTCCGCCTCGGCCGCCCTCCTCACCTACCTCTGTGCTCCCAGTTTAGGGTGAGTACGGATACCTGTTTGCATGTGTGTTCCTGTTTCCCCATGCTCCTTCCCTGGTTCTTCTTGGACATTCTCTCCACTTACTCCTTCGACGTGCTGATTATGGTGTGTGTTCTTCTAGTGCAGGTAGGCTGCCTTGCTTTCGCCTTGGTTGTCGCTCCCCGTGCTTGGAGAGCCACAAGTCCTGCTTGCGCCACTCGCTCTGTGTGTCCTCTACGGCCTACCTCCCTGCTCTGTGTGGCACGTGTCTGGCCCTGGTGGTTGTGCTGCTCCATGGCCCTGGTTCCTCGGCGGCGGCTGTGGCCTCCTGCTTCCCTTCCGTCGGTGTGGCCGATGGTCTCCCGCCACATTAGGACTGAGGGCCACCGTTCCCCGGCCTTTGTTGGCGACCGGATCCGCGTCGCCCTGGGTATCCCTGACCCGACTGAAGGCCATTTACCTGGCCCTCTCCCTGCTCGGGCCCTCTCCCCTGGGTCCCGCAGCCGGTAGTCCCATCGTCGGGGGGTTCCCCGGCTCCGTCCACGCTCTCGCTCGCCTCGTCGTCCTCCTGATCGCCTTGACGCCGCCCATCGCCCTCGTCATGGGTCTCGCCCTGAGGCCGGGGTTAGCGGCTCTGCCCCTGTGCGCCCTCCCCTGGCCTCTGCGGATAGGGGCTCTACTCCCTTCCGCCCGCTTCCCCAGCCCAGACGACTTCCTCTTACGTTGTCCTCTCCGCGCGCGGTTGTTCATGCTGTAGCTGGCCCTCTGCTCCCTCCTCCTACACTGTCCAGGAGGGTCCGCCTGGATGTCGTTGCTTCTCCTACTTCACCTGCTTCAGTGCCTATTCTTCCTTCACGGTCTCGTCCCACGGTGGTGGTCCCTCCCTCCTCCGCCTCGGTGTCGGGCCGCCCTGTTATCTCAGCCCCGGGGATCCTTGCTCTGTTTCCCCCCGCGGCTCCTGGCCTCCTTTCACCCGGCCAGCCTTCCCACTCCCGTCGTCCTGCTCCTCCTCATTCTTCTCTTCCTGACCTTCACTTACCGTCTCGCCAGGGGGGTACCCCTCCTCTTGCCTCGGTGGGGTTTCGTGAGGTTTCGGGGTCCCCTTTCTCAGGTGCTGATGTGTCGCTGGAAGAGGGGAATGGTGCTGTTTCCCCCTCGGCCGTTCGTGATCGGGGACGAGTCCCTCAACGGCGACACAACCGTCGTCGCTCGCCTTCCTTGGGCCGCGACGCTGCTGGTTCGTGTCGTGGGTCTCGCTCCCGCTCACGCTCGCCCCTGCGGGCCGACCAATCTGGGGGGGGGGGGGGGTAGCCTCTCTCGGATCGATTGTCGGCTATGCAGGGCTGGGTTGTGTCACGCTTCGACGGGCGCTTGGAGTCGATGGAAGACTCCCTCTCCTCGCCCTTCTTGGCGGTGCCTCACCCTCGGCACCTCACCCTACCTACCCCTGCTACGGTCCCCCTCCCTTCTGCGGGCCTACGCTCTGGTCAGACTTCAGCCGCCCTGACATCCTTCCGGCTGTTCAGTCCCTGGCTGTGTTGACGGGTCTGTCCTCTTATGGGACAGGTTTGTGCGACGCCGGTACGCCTGGCTTCGCCATCTTGCTCGGTCACCCTCTCCCATTGGAGGCCTGGTTTGCTGAGGCCTTCGACTTCACACACCGATCCGTCGACGGCTCTCCTTCCGTCCCTCCCCCGGAGTCGTCCCTGATTTTGCCTCCTCTTGTGTCTGTCGGCGGGTTGGACGGCTCGTTCTGGTCCTGGATGAGCGCGCCCGTTCTTGAACTTTGTTCTATTGCTACCCCGTTCTTCTCTCACCCGGGTCAGCCCTCTGTCGCCAAGGTTTTTCCCTTGCGACGGAGGGTGACGGACTTATTGTCTTGTCTTTAGGTTCCCTCCAGACGTCTGTTCACCACCTGCGGCTTTTCGAGGCGTCTGCACCAGGCGATCTTCGTGAGGGTTTGGACCGCGTTCAGCGGGTCCACCTTCGGCTCGCGGTGTCTTTGGTTCCCGAGCTGAAGGCGGTTTTGTGCGCGGCAACTCGGCACCGCACGACGGTACGGTCTTCGTTCTGCCGGCCGGCCCCCTTGGTTATTCGTCAGGGTTTGTTGTACTCTGCGCTATATCCGTCGGGGTTTTTTACGCAGGATGCTTGGGAATGCTCCGCTTCTCTGTCGGCGGCCCCTGCTTCCGCCACACGACGCCGTGCTGTGTCGTTACGGACCCTGCTTACGTCACGCACCGACGCGCTGTGCCGCGCGCGGGGTCTTCTCAGTCCCGTCCTTCTGCCGGTCCTCTTCGGGGTGCTGCTGCAAGTGCTGCCGCCTTGCACGGGCGCAGGACTGGGACGTTGCTGGCCAGTGCTTCGGTTCCGCCTCGCACTTCTGTTCTTGCCCCTTTCATCCCCTCTGTGTCGGGGCTGGCCGGCCTTCCACTTCCGGCCGCCTTTCAAGGGGTCAGCCCCGCGCCGGCCTGGGGTTGGGGTGGCCCGCCCTTTTCGACGAGGTTGGGGGGGGCGGGGGTAGAGGAGGTCAACGTGGCGCTCATGCCCGCACGGCCCGTACCGGGGGTACCTCCACGTCAACACAATGTGTAGTTCTCTGGGTCGGCCTCCTTGTTCTCCTTCTCGCCTGGGCGTACCGGGTCGCTCCCCTCCTCTCGGGTGCTCCCTCGGGTTGTTTTCGCCCTTGCGCCCCTCGGTAGCCGCGAGGGACGTTGGGGGCGGCGGGTTGCACGGAGGGGTCTCACCTGGAGGTGGACGTCCAGACCCCCACTCCGCTCTTGTCACCGACAACGGCCCATCTCTTCAGAGGTGGCCCTCGTGTTCACTTCCATGCCCGAGCTGGGTAGCGTCGAGGGAGTTGGCCGCCGGTCACCCGGTTTTCCTCTCCCGTGTCTTTCTGGTTCCGTCGCCGACCTGCGACGCGATGCGACCGGTGGTGGATCTGTTGGCCCTCAACGGGCACATCGTGCACACACGGTTTCGGATGCTGCCGGTACCCCTGGTACGCCTGGCCCTGTGCCCTCTGTCGTGGGTAGTGTCGCTGGCCCTCCAGGATGTGTCTGGCTCGTTCCTCTCCATCCTCGCTTCCAGCGATTCTTGGCCGTTCGGACTTCCGATCGTGTGTTCCTGTTCGACGGCCTTCCCTTCGGTCTCCACATCGCGCCGCAGATCTTCTCCGCACTGGTGGGGCAGGCTCTGGGTCCTCTCCTCAGGAGCGGGCTCCAGCTCCTGTTTTCCTTGGCCGTTTGGTTGGTAGTTTCCGACGCCCTAGGCCTGTGCATTGGCGACGCCCTCACAGTCGTTCGCGACATCGCACGGTTAGGGTTCCCCTTCGATGTTCCCAAGTCACGCTTGACCCCGTCGCGTGTCGTGCCATGGGTCGGTCTCGCATGGGTTTTGTCCAGCGCTACGGTGACCCGGGGTCTGCCGGCCGCGGTGCACCTTCGGTGGACGGTCCTCGCCGTGTTGCACTCGGTCTCCCTCCCGGGGTGGCTCTGGGACTCGTTCGTGGGTTCGCTGCATTGGGCCGCTCTGCCCCTTCCCTTAGGGAGCCTCTGGCTACGCCACCTCCTCCTCATGGGCACCGCGGTGTTTCCGTTGCCCCTATGGATCGGCTCCTGCCGCTCCCGCGTACCGTTCGCCGACGCTTCGGTCGCTGGGTTGCTCGGGGCTCGCTCTCTGCGGCTGTGCCCTGGACCGCCCCCCCCGCCGACGGTCTGGGTAACCACAGATACGTCGAGCGAGGTTGGGTGAGGTTCCCAATCGAACCTGGGACGTCCACTTCCCGGCAGATGGGTGGGTCTCCCTCCTCTTACCTGTCTATGCCCTCGGATTGTTGGTTCCTTTGTTCTTCCTGCGGGACCACGCGCTGGCCCTTGCGGGTGAGTCGGTGGCCTTCGGGTTGGACACTCAGACAAGCTGTCCCCTGTTTCCTTATGCGGGGGTCCTCCAGGTCGTTGACTCTATTAGGGGTCTCGGTGGAGTTGTTCTTCCTCGCGGACCGACACCCCTTCTCCTTGCATGCCTCCTCCCTGCCCGGGCCTGCCACCCTTTGGGCGGCCGCCCTGTCGAGAGGGCAGGGCGTTCTTGTAGAATGGGCGTTGAAACGGACTGTGTTCGCCGACCTCGCGGCTTCCTGAGGTGTTCCGGAGGTCGCCTTGTTCGCATCGGGGGTGCCGCGCCAGTTGCCTCTGGACCTCTCCCTCCGGCCTCGCGCTCCGGGGGGGGGTCCGGACGCTTTCATGGTCGCCTGGTACAGGTGGCGGTCGATATCCATCTTTCCGCCACCAGACGCGCTGTTGATGTGCCCAGTCCTCGCGAAGCTGCGGCTGTACCACGGCTGCGTCTGGCTCCTCGCGCCTCTGTGGCCGGCACGGACTTGGTCCGCCCGGTTGCCGCGGTGGTGCCCGGGTCCGGTCCCTCTACCTGTTTCCGGCTTCCACTTGGGCTAGGTTGGGGTCCTGCGGACCTCTTTGGCCTTCGCATCGTGCTTGTTCATGAGGCACGGTGGCTCCCGGTCCCCGGCCGGGCCCTGACTGACTTCCTGCAGCGTTCCTGGCCGTCTTCTCCTTGGGGGACTTACGGGTCCCGCTGGAGGTTTTGTACTAGGTGGCTACAGGCCACTCGCCTGCCAGTTGGCTCTCCTTCCCTCGTCCTACGCTCCTTGTTTCACCTCTTCCGTACACGTCGCTTTCCAGTCGACGCTATACGTAACCACTTGTCTGCCGTCCGGGGGTTCTTTGGGTCCGTCGCTGGGCTGGTCGTTCCGCCAGGGAGCTGGATTCCTTCCTGAAGGCTGCCTTCGGGATCGACCGCCTCCGCGCCAGGTCCCTCCGCAGTGGGATCTGGGGCGGGCTCTGGTCCTTCTGGCTTCCCCACATATACAAGGGATACTACACCGGTTCAGTTGCTGGAGCGTCCACTCTTTCCTGTCGCTCTGGCCACTGGGGATAGGGTGTCTGCACTCGCGGCCATTGTCCCGGCCCCGGGACTGTGTGCGATTCTCCCCGTCCTTGAATGGCGTCTCGTTCGCCTCCTCCCCTCCTTTTGTTACCACGCATGAGGGAGGCCCACGTTTTCCAGCCTTTCGCCGTCCAGGCTTTAAAGCGTGGGCATCCTCGCCATGTGTTGTGCCCGGTGTCAGGCTTGCACTCCTCTGTTGCGTCTGTGGCGCCGCCTTCGGGTACTGCTGTGTGGGTGTCTCCTCGGGCTGGTGGGAGGCTCTTGCAGGTGCAGATGGGCCGCCACGTTTGTCGGACCGTTCGTGCCCGTCACCTGTTTGTAGGGGTTCTGCGCACGATGTCAGATCCTTTGCTGCCTCCTTACGGTTCCTGCCACTCGTTCGTTGCCTGCCATTGCCTCAGCGGTTTTGTGGTCTTCTATCAATACCTTCGTCTCCTCCTACCTCTCCGTGTCCAGTGTTCGACCCCCTCGGCCGGTGATTGCTCTTGGGGTCGTGTTTCCTGGTGCTCTCGCGAAGATCCCTGGTCTTCCCCCCTAGTCACTCGTTCTTTTCCTTTGTTTTTATTTAGACAAAGGGGGGGAGGGAAGTACGGGTTTGCAACACTGGATTGCAAGTTTCGGATTATGTTATTTGTTAACTGTACATAAGTGTTTTTGCCTCATTGAAAATTGTGTTTTGTTTATGTGATCCATGTTTTTGTTCGTTTTGGAAGAAAAGGGATTTGTGTACAGTACCTTTTTGGTTTAAGACAAGTCTATGATTTTGCATTACTATGAATGACGGGCACGTGTTAAAACTGCTCTTTTTAGCTACTCCTCAGTTTTTCACTCTTTTATTAAACTCTCTTGTTTAAATTGTGTTTCTTTGTCATTCATAATTTTGTCTTATGCATTGGTTTTTTTTGGTAGGTTGGGCTTGGATGTCCTCCTCCTATTTGTTATGCAGCCTGACGTTGGATTTGCCAAGACTACTAACAAATTGGGAGGTTTGACGTACCTCCCAACCTACCAAATAGGAAAACCTACTATTTGGTAGTAGTCTTTGGAAAATCCAACGTACATAATACCCTCCCTCACGCCGGACCCCTGCCCATCCGCGTTCTTCTGCTGACGTGAGATGTGATAACAAGAGAGGGTCGCTCATGCGCACGTTCGACAGGGATCGGCGCATGACGGAACACGGGATGGGCCTTGAGCGGTAACTAAGGTAAACCCCTTTTTCTTCTCTTCTATACTTTTTTCACCTTCGGTGGTAGTTTTGGTTAATGTACAACGTCTCCTCGAGCAAGATAAGGAGTAGACTCTAGACGTTTTCTTTTTAACCGCGGTTGGAATGACGACATAGCAGTCAAAATAGACAAGTCGTCATTGCAATTAGGTTAATAGCCTTGACGTTGGATTTTCCAAGACTACTACCAAATAGTAGGTTTTCCTATTTGGTAGGTTGGGAGGTACGTCAAACCTCCCATTCTTGGCAGCTACAGCCCACGCCAGTGCAGTTTCTATGTTGCATTGAGTATCTTCTTTAATCTTTAGTACGTTAGCCTTTAGCACTGCATTCAGTCTTTCACCAGCCCGTCCCATTACTACTCCCCATGGGACTTTCTCTTGCGGCAGTAACGCATTATCTCAATGTTTGAAATTCTCACGCCCATGCTCTCTAGAAATCCATATTTATTAAATTCTCCTCCATTATCAGTCAACATCTTCTTGGGTGAGCCCAAATATTGCTATCCAGTGATCTCATAACAGCATCCCCCCTATAATCACACTTGGGGTTTTATTTTTGATCAACACATTCAGACAGTATCTATTAGCGAGATCAACAATTCATTACAAGGAAATACTAATACAATGTCATTTGAAGTTCCCTCGCCAATGGCATACTAACCACAGGTCTAGACGGTGTTCTCTGGAACTTACTACAAGTTGTCACATGATTCTCCACATTTCTTATTTCCTCTGTTTCTATAACTCATGCATCTATGATAGCCGCTTCCGTGACCAATTTGGGACAAGGTTTGTTTCCTTTATAGGGTGGGCGAATTCGTATGGAGTTTCAATGCTTTTCTTCTTGGCATAACTTTTTTCCATAGCTGTACAAGACATACCTCATGAATTTCTCTGTCCTCTCTGAAACTCTCCAAATTTATTGTATAGTCATAGCATAATGAGGGGGGCGTGGGAGGAAGGGTGGGGGCAAGTGCTAGTGATTTTCAAGTTCTTAATTCTACCCATACTTCCAGTCAACTTTTGTCTTCAGCCAAATTCCATCACCATACCCATCCTTTTTCATGAACGATTTACTTAGCAAAAGTGGTATAAAATCCGAAATTCAACAACATCCTGTCTCGATCATTAGCCTTTCCTTTACCAATATAAGCAGGGTATGCTGACTTTCTTAAGGGCTTTCACTGATTTACCATTCACCAAACAGGATGTATTTATTGGTGCTATACTCCTTAACTTTACTCTTATCATTTACATCAAAACCATTTCATGATATTCCCCCACCCATGTGGCCCCACACACATTAACGTTACAGCCTGTGTCAAATACGGCACAACCTATTGTATTTCCCTTCCTCAATTGTCTGGTATCACTGTTATCCTCAAAGAAACTGTCCTAGTTCACACTTTCTTTTTGTCTACTTCCTTTACTTTATCACAATTCCTCACCCAATGTTCTTTCGATCCACATTCAAAACATCCACCATCAAGCCTGTTCCTCCTCCAACTTCTTCTCTGGTATCTACCATATCTACCACCCCTATTGTATCTACCATTGTTCCAGTTCCTATGATAACCACCTTGGCCACCATAATTCGTTGTCCCACATGAATTCTTCTTCTTCTGTATTACTGTCCTTAGAAGATACAGCAGTCTCCTCAATCTTAGAACATATTTGTTTTAGTTCCTGTTCCAAATTTTATTTTCTATTCTTCAAATCATCCTTACCATGCACCTTTGTCATAAATTATACCGGTTCAGACTTAACCTTAACTTCCTGAGTTACTTCACTCCTTGTCACAGTGCTTGATTCAAACATTAATTTTAATGTTGATCAAACTTTCTTAAATGATAGGGTTTTTTTTTTTGGCCATAACCTGTTCCCTTTGTATTTCCGTTAATTTACAATTCTTCACTAGACGGAAAGCCAACACCTCATCTGGCAGTTCCATGCCCTTTTCCGTCATTTTGTAGTACTTCATGTCAAACTCTCATGAAATTGCAAATTGACATGTCATCCTTCCTCAAACATTCCTCAAAATTTCTGATATGCCATAAATTTCCTTCCCCTTCCTCCTCTCGTGGTTCTTTCCAGGAAGGCCTCATCTAATTTTTGGGGCTAATCAGTAGGTCAACTCCATTCTCTTTCTTCTTATCCTCTGTTTGACAACCTGATTTGCCACTTCCCTGGCTTGACCAGTTAATGTGAGATGAATGGCTAGCGCCTGCTTCTTTTTACTTATATCTGTTAACCCGTACAGCCCCAGCGACGCGCCTGACGCGTCGGCGATGTATGTAACGCACAGTCCCCAGAGACGCGCCTGGCGGGCGTCCACTCTAATTGCGCCGACACGTAACCTCAGGGTGTAGCCACTCAAGAGGGCTCAGATTTGTATGGGAACTGTGTACGTCTCCCCACGCAACCGTGCCGATTGCTGAAAACTCTCAAAGTCCACGTGCGTTGCGCGTGAGCGCGCAATAACCTGGTTTTTTTGGGGGTAATTGCCTTCAATTTTTTACTCTTGTAAAATACGCTTTTTTTCACGGGGGCTCTGTAGGACCATTCTTTTAAGCTTTTTGAGCGCGTTTTTTCGTCCCGTGGTTTTTCCTTCATTCCTAACCCATTCGCTATTGTTTCTGGAATAAAACCATTTTTTGAAAACCGGCCGGGTTCTGTTGAACAAACATTACAAAACTAGCCGGGGCTGGACGGGTTAATTCTGTCCACATCAATAAATCTTCCTTCCGTTGTTCATATTTGTCTAACTCGGTTAACATAGGGGGGTTCTTAATGTTACCGAAAGCCCATGACTGGAACCTGTGGACCTCCTGGGTTCTGGGGCCCAGCCAACGCTTCAACTAACGCTCTGGCTACCAAATTTTGTTTGAATATGGTTATGAGACGAATCGTGCATATGTAATATATTCCCAAATACTTTCAAATATAGTTTATACACGTAGACACTAATTACCTTTTCTGATTGCGTAGCTCGCCCTTGAAGAACAACGTTGAACGCCTCCCAATTGTGAACCAGCTACTTCAGCGAAATAAACACCAACCACTCTCTCGACCAAGAAGCACAAACTCACCGATACACACAAAAAATCACCGAGCCCAACAACTACGCCATGTAATACCAAACAAACCACATACCATATCCAACTCACTATATACACTATCTGCTAGCCATGCATTAGACCACCATTACCAGAAACACACCGGACAATCGCTCCCCACTATAGCTAGCACAACCTCTCACCACGATCGCTACTCACCGACCCCCGCTCCCTTCCTAACCACCCCGCATACACGCTCCCACTCACTTCATCAGCTGATGACGTCATCGCATCCTAGATAATTTAATCATCAGGGTAATCTACCCTACAAATTATAGATAATCTACATGCGATTATACTCGAGGTAGTATAATGATAGTATACATACCATATACATTTACTTAATTAACACCCAACTCTTGATCTAACTGGCCAAGGGTAAACAACCATACCGGTCGTTTGCAGGCCAATTTGTAGCCAGCACATCAAGATTCTAACACTGACTAGTAGCAGCGGAAATGTTCCGCTTTTCTTGCATATTTTTGCACGTTTTATATTGTTCATACATTTATTTTTCAATATAAATCAATGAAAATTGGTATGCATAATGAACAATATAAATACAACTTACAGTAAAAAAATGGGCACTCTAGCTCTATTAGAAGTGAATCTCGACCTCTAAGCGTACCAACTGCCTTAACCCTTCCTCCCCGGGCTGTCTTACCAAATGACGGTCGCCCCTACCCGGGCGATATGGCTGAAAAACGTCTAGGCCTAGGCTACCGTATTTATGTTTATTTTCACTGCTAGAACTTTCCCCCGCATCTATATAAATCGGTAGTGTTGGTTTCAATCTGTATTTTTGGCATTGAGTAGACCTCTGTAAGTCAACTGGTTTCAGTTGTGATGACGAATTCAGTGGGAGCCAATATTGTCAGAGATGTTGCCAATATGGGGGCTTTTGTTGAGACACTAATTTTCGTCATTGACTCAGAACAATAACATTGAGGAGTCTTCTTCTTGTTTTCGGGGGAGGTGCGGTTGACGAACGCTTGGGTTTGTTGACATACGTCGTACGCATCGGCGTTCGGACCCAAGCTTAATTCAGGGCTTATTAAGCTCATGCCTTAGATAAGGCATACCGGGTAGCGGCCCTTCTTTCGTGCTGTCCTTACCTAAGGCAGACCGGGTAGGAAGGGTTAATAAATGGGACTATGTATCAAAAATGAAAGATTTGCTAAGGGATTTCACCAAATTCACCAAACTTGACCATAAAGAAATGAACAAAGTTTCTAATTGGATTAAATCAAACAGTTTAACGCTCAATCTTGGTAAAACTAATTATTTAGTGACTCATTTTAGCTCTAATCAAATTCCCAATATTGTCATTAATATCGATGAACACATTATTGAGCAGGTTAACCCGGGAACTGCCGGGAGACTCTTAAGAGTTCCCCCGGCGGACTGCGGGAAGACTCTTAGGAGTAAGGCTGTTAAAAAATCCATTTAAAACACCCCAAAACAATTTGTTTTTCTTTTTTTGCCCCTGGGCCATGCCAAATATCACTCCTTCACCTCCCCCCCTTCCCCACTTTCCTCACCTCCTTCAGTTATCACCTATTTTCCCTGTTATTCCCTTATTCTGTGGTCTATTTTTGTGCTAACATTTAGCGCGTTCAGCAAGCAGCATTGTCATCACTGTTTAGCCAAGCGAGTGGAAGAGAGAGAGAGAGAGAGTATCCGATCGACAGTCTCTCTCGAGACTTGGGAAGGTGTGGTGGGGAGGGAGGTAGCCACAGCCATACATTTATGTAACATCCCGGCCTGTAATCGCCGATTATTTGACCATCCAAACGCTGTTTCCCTTCCGCTTGTGTTTATTGTTTGTTAACAGGTTAATACCTTTATAATCAACCTATAATAGGCGCATATGGATAAGCATTAATGCCATTTATGGTAAAATAACAATGTTAGTGATGGGAACAGCTCAAATACGTCAGCACAGGAGTGTGGTGTCTCATACCCCCCATGCGCACTTCTTAGGTTAAGGAAGCTAAATTTCTTGGCGTTACCATCGACAGCGCAATGACCTGGAAAACTCACATACAGTGGAATCTCCAATCTCGATCATAATTGGTTCCCACAAATACCGATCGAGATTCGAAATATCGAGATGCGAAGTTAACTTCTTATGGGAAAAAATACAATCGGTTCCAGCCACTTGCCGACTAACCTACATCAAATCTGTCAATTTTCACATTTGCCTCCCCACAATCACACTCAATATATATAATATGTTAAAATAGATAAAATTAATAATGAAAGAGTTTTATTTTTTTACGCCTATATTTATTGATAAAGATGTTTGTGGTGGTTGATTGTTGGTTCCAAAAGGGGGGGGGGACGAGGCGAACGCAGTTTTAGGTTACTGCGTCTCCGCCACTGCCGGCCGCAAAGTTCACTGTAAAACACTTCTTTGCAATTGCTTTCCCTCACCCTGTCACCACTAGTACCGGCATTTTATGAATGCGATAAAAAAAGGTCCAGGTCGAACGACTTCACAATACACAAGTTTTCAAGCGAATTGCGGATGTTGTGCCTGGTACACCAAGTGGCCGCTCGATCTACCGACTTCAATAAATTTTCCATGGTATAAAGTTTAATCAAGTTTTCTTTTGTCTTTACTATTATTATATATTAGATTTTCCTCATACAAATAATAATGTATATTAAAACATGGTAAAGTAATTTATATTACTACGTAAATGAAAGCGGCAGAGACAGGTTAGACTACCGCTTGAGACGATCGATACTAGCGGTACATTAGTATACAGGTGAACAAAACACAATGACTGTGAGGTTCACACATCGATTTGGTCAAGATTAATCTGTTTATATTAGTATATAAGCATCTAGCATCGATATTTAGCTATTAGCTATCGAGATTAACGTTTTTTCATCGAGATTTGTGATTGGGGAGAGCTTGAAGGTGGCATCGAGATGCGAAATATCGAGATGAGATTGATCGAGATATGTGAGCCTACTGTATATGACATAAAATTGAAAATATCTAAAATTACTGGAATAGTTTATAAAACAAGAGATTCGTTCAACATCAACTCACTAAAACAAATGTATTTTGCTTTAATTTATCCTCATATTATTTATTGTGCTACTACCTGGGGAGGAGCCAATAAAACTTATTTAGATGCCATATTTCTAGCTCAGAAAAAGATATTACAAATTATTACCTATCAATCATATAACGCTCACACTGGACCTATATATAAAGATCTTGGTTTATTGAAATTAAATTATATTCTTTTTTAACAAGCAGTCCGTTTTGTATATAAAGATCTAAATCAACAATTACTCATGGATGGCAATTTGGACTTAATGACACACAATTTTAACACACGAGGAGTCGAGGAGTCATTACGACTACCTTATTATAGAACAACACATGGACAATGTAGCCTACATTACAGGGGCCCAAAATTGTGGAACACGTTGAACGAATCTGTAGACACTCCGAATC